>JABWTJ010000012.1:2218917-2486095 GCA_016801875.1 Solanum sitiens | reverse complement strand
GCCAAGTTTGAATGGACGGAGACTTGTGAGAAGAGTTTCCAGGAGATCAAAGACATACTCACTTCAGCCCGGTGCTTACTTTGCCTAAGTGTGGTGAGAATTACACTGTTTATTGTGATGCATCTAGGCTTGGTTTGGGTTGTGTTCTTATGCAGGTTGGTAAGGTGATAGCTTATGCGTCCACACAGCTCAAGGTTCATGAGAAGAATTATCCCACTCATGACCTGGAGTTGGCAGTTGTGGTGTTTTCACTGAAGCTGTGGAGGCACTACTTGTATGGAGTGCATGTGGATGTGTTCACAGACCACAAGAGTCTCCAGTACGTGTTCACGCAGAGAGAGTTGAATCTACGTCAGCGGAGATGGTTGGAGCTGTTGAAAGACTATGACATGAATGTTCACTACCATCCATGTAAGCTTAATGTTGTAGCTGATGTTTTGAGCAGGATGAGCATGGAAAGTACAACCCACGTTGAGGATGAGAAGAAGGAGTTGGTGAAACATGTACACAGACTGGCCATACTGGGTGTGCGGTTGGTTTACTCTACTAGTGGGGGTGTTTCAGTTCATCCTAGTTCTGAATCATCCTTGGTAGTTGAAGTCAAGCAGGGTCAGCATCTCGATCCTGTGTTGATGGAGCTGAAGGACTCAGTGTTGATAAAGATGAATGAGTCTTTTGCTTTGGGAGGTGACGGCATACTTAGGTACCAGGACAGGCTGGGTGTACCAGATGTGAATGATTTGCGGACCAGGATTGTTGCAGAGGCCTATGGTTCTAGATATTCCATACATCCAGGTTCCACCAAGATATATCATGATCTTAAGCAGATTTATTGGTGGGATGGAATGAAGAAGGAAATTGCAGAATATGTGGCCAAGTGTCCTAATTGTCAGCACGTTAAGCCAGAACATCTTAAGCCTGGCGATCTTACTCAGATTATTGAAGTTCCGACTTGGAAGTGGGAGGCCATTAATATGGACTTCATGGTTGGTCTTCCGAGGACTAGGAGACAACATGACTCCATATGGGTTATTGTGGACAGTATGACTAAGTCTGCCCACTTTATTCCTATGAAGTCTACTTACCGAGCCGAGGATTATGCGAGCTCTACATTGATGAGATTGTGAGATGTCATGGGATTCCTTTTTCTATCATTTCAGTTAGAGGATCTCAGTTCACTTCACATTTCTAGAGATCCTTCCAGAAGAGCTTAGGCATGCAGGTAAAGCTTAGTACTGCCTTTCATCCTCAGACTGATGGGCAGCCAGAGCGCACCATTCAGACATTGGAGAATATGTTGAGGGCGTGTGTGATTGACTTCAGGGGTAGCTGGGATGACCATCTGCCTTTGATTGAGTTCTCGTATAATAACAGCTATCACTCCAGCATTGGGATGGCACCATTTGAGGCACTGTATGGTAGGAGATATGGATCTCCAATTGGGTGGTTCGAGGTTGGAGAGTCATCCATTTTCGGTCCATAGATCATTCATGAGGCCTTAGAGAAGGTCAGAGTGATTAGGGACAGGTTGGCTACTGCTTATAGTCGACAGAAGTCTTATGCAGACAACAGAAAACAGCCCTTAGAGTTTGATATTTGTGACCAGGTCTATTTGAAGATATCACCTAGGAAGGGGGTGATGAGGTTTGGCAGGAAGGGGAAGTTGAGTCCAAGGTATATTGGGCCATATGAGATCCTACAGTGTGTGGGTGAGGTGGCCTATGAGTTGGCATTGCCTGCGGAGCTAGCTTCTGTCCATCCAGTCTTTCATGTATCCATGTTAAAGAAGTTCCTGGGTGATCCAGCATCGATTCTACCTGTGGAAGGTTTAGGGGTCGATGAAGACTTATCCTATGAGGAGGTACCTGTTGAGATCTTAGACAGACAGGTCAAGCGGCTGAGGAACAAGGAGATTGCCACAGTGAAGGTATTGTGGAGGAATCATCTTGTTGAGGGTGCTACGTGGGAGTCCGAGGCCAATATGAGATCCCTCTACCCTCATTTTTTCAGCTCTTGAGGTTAGACTTCCTTCTCTTAAGTCTAAGTTTCCTTATCTCTCCAATCTTGTTGCTATTGCTTGACTGTGCATAGTGATTATGTTATGTTATGACTGGCATTGTGCTAGATAGTTAGTAGTGTCATTCGGGGACGAATGTTCCTAAGGGGGGGATAATGTAACAACCCTAAAAATGGCTATGCTAAGTAATGCTTAATGTGTCTAGAATGCCTACGATTAGACCGGGTTCACACGGATTGATGCGCATAGAACCAAATCTCTGAACCCTTGCTACAGCCAAGCTAACTAACTTGGGGAGTTAGTTGATCTAGGAAAGATTGGGTCCAGCCATGTAGGGCTCAAGAATACGAAGATTTACTCGAATGAGTCTTTACTTGACTTAAAAAGGGAAAATCTTAGGTTTGGAGGGTCTAGGGGTAAAATGGTCTTTTTCTTGGCTAAGGGTAGTATTGTAATTACCCTAAATATATAATTAATTATTTAATTAATAAAGTGGAGGGGCATTTTGGGGAGAGAGGGCCGAAAATTGGCTCATAGAGTGAAGTCTTCCTCCACCCGGGTTCGAACCTAGGTGGAAGCGATGATTTAAATTGTTTTTATTTAAGTTGGTAAATTAATGTAATTAATTAATATTTATTATTTATTAGATGATTTAAAATAAAAGGAAAATTAGATTTTTATCATTTAATAAAACCTTATTTGACTAAGTCCTAAACTAGACTCCTAAGCCTAAGAAAAGTCTCATCTCTCACGCTCATCTCTCTCTCACGTATCTATCATTCTTATTCACGTTCTCTCTGCCAAATAACACACAAGAACAGAAGATAAACCAAAGTTCTTCAGACTTGAAGAACTCACAACGAAAAATAAAATCAAACGCTAAGCAAAATATGTTAGGCAAAGGGAGGGTTTTCCGTCGAAAGTTTGGTGTTGAAACTTGGTTTTGGACGTGAGTGTTGGAGAAGGTATTGGCAGCAACTTCAAGGCTTGAACGTAATAAAACGTATGGGTTTTATTACTCTTGGTCCCTTTCCCAAAAGACCCCTTAAGGTTCAATATATTCTAATCCGAAAACTAGGATTGTTCCCCGTTGCATGTCCCTGTCACTAGCTCCCATTGATTCGTAGGTTGGGTATGATTGCTGGTAGATATTAGGCGTGTAATGTGTTTTCTTGACGAATATGTTGATGAATGTATGTTTGAAATCTATGAATGACAACCCATGTTTTCCGAACTATGTGTATGTGTGTGCAAAATGTGAACTGTGGCCTATAGCCCTCGGGTTAATGCTAAAAAAAATGATATATTATGGTTGTATTTTTACGTGCACAAACTTAGATAAATCGTGATGTTCATATGAAATGTTATGTGGCTGAATTGAGTGAGAAACTTGTGGCTAAACGAATCCATGAAAATGCACCTAAAACGTTATAAATGAACCATGGAATTTCCCTAAGAACTAGTGTGTAACTTGATGAAAAAGATGCTGGGAAAAAAATTACAAAATTTCCAGCCATTAGTTAATGAATTTCGGTCAAGTTAAAATGGTTTAAAATGTTATGAAAACTGAAGAAAAAGAAGTGAGGTCACTGAGGTTCGAACTCGTGACCTCACCATGTTAAAAACAATGAAATTAAGTGAGTTAAAAGTATTGTGGTGAGGGGGATTCGAACCATGGTATTGGCTGGAAAATGTAACTCTAAATATAAGAAATGAGAGGAGCGGGATTCGAACCCACCACCTCTCAATCAGATTTAAGGAAGAGTAAAAGAAAAATAAAAGGGTTGAGGCGTGTGGGAATCGAACACACGACCTCTAGGCTGGTTAAGGGAAATTAAATAGAAAAAATGAAGTGAGGCTGTGGGGATTCGAACCCACACCCTCATGGTCAACTCGAAAAAGTCAAGGAAAAAGAAATTATAAAAAAGGGGATGTGGGGGTTCGATCCCACAACCCCTCGGCCAAGGAAGAAAAATTTCAAAGAAAAGAAATTAAAAGAAAACAAAGGTGTTGGGGATCGATCTTGGGTACCCAAGCTGTGTAGACAAAAATAAAATATATTAAAAATGTAAGTGTTGTCCAAGGGATTCGAAACCGGGTTCCCTTGCCCAAATTCCTTATTGATACATAAGTCATACGTGAATTAAATGTTCAAGAATAATGCCGCCTACTTAGATCGAAATCGAGATCTTGGCATACATACAAGATGCATAATTCTTGTACCACATAATCTTAGGAAGATATGAATCACTTAAACGAACTATAAATGAAGCCTCATGGCTTGTATGTATAAACCCATAAGTCTAGCATACGTTTAAAACAAGTGAACCTAAGATGTATGTAATGAAATGATGAAATCCTAGAAGGGTTAAGTAAGAGTGTGAAACACACAAATGGTCAAGTGCATTGGCATATGATGAAATAAACATTCACGTAAAATGGGTGAGTAAATATGAAGAGCAAATGTGCTAAAGTTAATGAATGTGGTGATAACATGATAAGAGGCTAATGTGAAAGATGAGAGCAATCTCAAATGAGCCTAAGTAAATGTTACCAAAATGTACTCACCTATAAGAGTGTAAAGTTAATGAAGAGACCAGTATCTATGAACACTCTAATAAAAGTATTGAGAATAATGTATACTTAATACTAATGATGATATGAGAAATCATCTATTGAGCTATGATGTCCTCATACTAGAAGCCAGCTTTCATGACGTATGAGTTGAGTGAAATGGAACTTTATACTTAGCACCGATAGACTAGCTATGAGCGGTCATGCCTTCTTTCGGGAAGGGCGGAGGTTGACGTAACTCTCATCAGATGAGACTGTCCGGCATGCCGGGTATGGGTCTCCTTATATCTCCTAGTCTTCGAACCTATAATGTCAATATAGGGATCTGGCGGTGTTCAATTTCCATGTACGCTAGCATGTTTATGGGTCACTTTGGCTGGTGATTCCACCTCTTTTTGGTGTGGGAGAGACACTGGATTTCATGATGCTCACATGATCTATGTAGGTTAAAGTTAAAGTTCCCAATGAATGAATGAGCCAACCTCAAATTGATACACATATTGAAATGAACGATATCAAAGGTGATAGGATAGGATAATCAAGAGGTGAGCTAGACTCAAGTAATAACACTAGGTTATTCTTGATCATTGCACAGCAAACCCGATGAGAGTCTTAAACTACATCCTAGGTATAGTTGGTGTTTACCCTAGCTTATGAATGAATGAAGTGAAGTACGTATGAATGAATGAAGCAGACTCTGTGTTTGCTAAAGAAGGCTCCCTAGTTGAGGTCCCATATGTTGAGCCCTCATTTTGGGAAGTCTTAATGTTAAGTCCATGATTCTAAGGTCTCATGGCATATGAACGAACGATATGAAAGATGTTATGTGCTATATCCATATGTTATGTACTATGTGTAATATGTTATGTGTTGTGTGCAATATGATATGTATGATGATGCATGTTACTCTCATGGCATGACTTTCCTAATCCGATATGGCAAGTCCACTGACTTTCCAAATCCAAATTTGGCATGTCCACTAACTTTCCTAATCCAAATTTGGCAAGTCTACTGACTTGACTTTCTATAAATCATGTTGTTAGGAAAGAGCTATTCTTACTTATGCATGTCCTTGGTGTGTGCTTGCATATACCCATGCTTAGTACAAGTGTGCACAAATCCCATAAAACTCTATATATTTAGGTGCAGGCACAGGTGGACGCTAGAGCTCACAGGTTGACGTTGCATCTATCCGGACGTGGAGCTTTCATCCGAACTTGGTAGGCCCTCATGCTTTCGAGGATGTCTACCGTTACTATCTAGCTTAGATGTAGGCTTTAGCTAGTGGAGTATGTTCCATTAGTGTTTCTTTCCATTTTTATTTCAGACATTGTATTGGTGCCATTGTGGCAATTATATATTTGATGTAGTATTAAACTATTTCTATCAGTTGATAATCTTAATGTTAGATGGTTGATTGTGAACATTATGAATGTAAGTAGAATGACCTTTATGCATGATAAGAAACAAAAGGTTTCCGCTAAAATTAACCTAGATGAAGTAAGAATGGCGTAAGTAGGCTTGTCTATGACCTCTGAGAGATCAACGACGCCGGTCTCGTCTGGAGTCTAGATTTCACTCGTGACAAGTCCCTTTCATGGGTGTGAAGTGCACCACATCTAAGAAGAGGGAGGCTACAAAGTGTTCTAGGAAAACTTCACTTTCTTGTTACTCTTATCGTGTGTAAGGTATGATCTTATTCCACTCTGACTTGACGTTTTACGTTTCAGATCATGCCTCCTCGTAGAGCTAACTCTAGGAATGTGAATGCCAGAAATGCAAACGCAGCTCCTCTGGTCCCAGATCAGGAAGTCTCCAATGCTGAGTTCAGAAATGCTATATAGATGTTGGCCCAGAGTATGACCAACCAGAACAATCGGATTCATGCTCATGTGAATGCAAATGGTGGATCTGCACCAGCAAGGGTCCGTGACTTTGTTAGAATGAATCCGCCTGAGTTCTTAGGATCACAAACTTATGAGGATCCTCAGAATTTCTTGGATGAGATCAAGAAGATCTTTGAGGTAATGCAAGTCACTGGGAATGATCGGGTTGAGTTCGCATCATACCAGTTGAAGGATGTTGCTCATATCTAGTACACTCAGTAGAAGGAAAATAGGGGTACAGATGCAGCTCCTATTACTTGGGATTGCTTTAGTGAGACTTTTCTGGACAGGTTTTTCCCAATAGAGTTGTGAGAAGCAAAGGCTCAGGAATTCATGAACTTGAGGCACGGAAACATGACAGTACAAGAGTATGGGCTCAAGTTTAACCAACTCTCCAGGTATGCTCCCCACATGGTTGCTGACTCCAGGGCTCAGATGAATAAGTTCTTGTATGGAGTGTCATATTTGGTGAAAACTGAGTGCAGAAATGCTATGTTACTGGGAGATATGAACATCTCTAGGCTTATGACTCATGCTCAGCAGGTTGAGGGTGATAAGCTTAGGGAATAGGCTAAGGAGAATAAGAAGTCTAGGACTGGGAACTATGACTATTCTCAGCAAAAATCGGGTGGCGGAAGTCGCTCGCAGAGTCATCAAAAGTTTTGAGCTCCAGCCCCTTCGTTAGCTAGTATTCCATCCTCGAAGAACAGGTATGACCAGAAGGTTAGAGCACCAGGCTCTAAGTCTCAGGGAAGTGTTTCAGGCACCAAGACTTAACCCACTTACCCTAAGTGTGGTAAGAACCATCCAGGCGAGTGTCTCGTAGGAAAATAAGGATGCTTTGGGTGCGGTCAGTATGGTCACAGGTTGAGGTATTGTCCTTCTAGACAGGGTCAATGAGGTAGTAATGGTAGAGCTCAGTCTACAACTTCATCAGCACCATCAAGTCGCCCGACTCAGCAGGGTAACTCATCTGGTACAGGTGGCGGTCAGCGCCAGAACAAGTTGTATGCTCTTTAGACTCGCCAGGATCAGAAACGTTCTCCTGATGTAGTCACTGGTACGTTACGAGTATTTGACCTTGATGTTTATGCATTGTTAGATCGAGGGGCTACTCTTTCCTTTGAAACTCCTTACATAACAGTCCAATTCAGTGTCAGTCCAGAACTCTCTCAGAACCTTTCTCAATCTCTACTCCAGTCGGTGACCCAGTTATAGCTAGACGGGTATACAGAAATTGCCCTGTCACGATCTCTCAGAAAGTCACCTCAACAGATCTTATAGAGTTAGAAATGGTAGACTTCGATGTCATTCTAGGCAAGGATTGGTTACATTCATGTTATGCCTCAGTCGATTGTAGAACTATGATTGTTCATTTTCAGTTTCCAGACGAACCAATCTTAGAATGGAAGGGTAGTAGCTTAGCGCCTATAGGTTGATTCATTTCTTACCTTAATGCCAGAAAGATGATCTCTAAGGGTTATCTATATCTTCTAGATCGGGTTAAGGATTCTAGCTCTGAAACCCCAACTCTTGAGTCAGTTCCAGTAGTCTATGAGTTTCCTAAAGTATTTTAGAAGATCTTCCCAGAGTTCCTCCAGAAAAGGGAAATCGACTTTAGAATTGATCTCCTTCGAGATACCCATTATATTTCTATTACTCCTTACAGAATGGCTCCAATAGAGCTTATGGAATTGAAAGATCAGTTGAAAGACCTTCTAGATGAGGGCTTCATTAGACCTAGTAGTTCACCATGGGGTGCACTAGTGTTGTTCGTAAAGAAGAAAGATGGTTCTCTCAGAATGTGCATTGACAATAGACAGTTAAACAAGTTCACAATCAATAATAAGTATCCCATCCCCAATATTAATGACTCGTTTGACCAACTTCAGGGTGCTAGTCACTTCTCAAAGATAGACCTCAGATCGGGTTATCATCAGCTTAGAGTCAGCGATAGTGACATTCTAAAAACAACCTTCAGAACATGGTATGGTCATTATGAATTTGTAGTTATGTCGTTGGACTAACCAATGCTCCTGCAACTTTCATGGATTTGATGAACAGAGTGTTTAAATAGTACTTAGACTTGTTCGTTATCGTCTTTATTGATGATATCCTCATTTACTCTAGGAATGAGGAAGAACATGCGAGTCATTTGAGAATTGTTCTACATACTCTCAAGGATCGCCAGTTAGTCACTAAGTTTAGCAAATGTGAGTTATGGTTGCAATCCGTTGCTTTCCTTGGTCATATTGTATCTATCAAAGGGATCCGAGTGGATTCACATAAGATAGAAGCAGCAAAACAATGGCCCAGACCTACCTCTGCTACAGATATCAGAAGTTTCTTAGGTCTAGCGGGTTATTATAGAAGGTTCGTGGAAGGATTCTCATCCATAGCCTCACCATTGTCTAGGTTGACTCAGAAGATGGTCAAGTTTCAATGGTCAGATAATTGTGAGAAAAGCTTTGCAAAATTGAAAACAAGATTGACTACAACTCCTGTCTTGACTCTACCAGAGGGTTCAGACGGTTATGTGATCTATTGTGATGCATCTAGAGTTGGCCTAGGTTGTGTGTTGATGCAGCGAGATAAGGTTATAGCTTATGCTTCTAGACAGTTTAAGGTGCATGAGAAGAACTATCCAACCCATGACCTCGAGCTTGCAGCAGTTGTGTGTGCACTCAAGATATGGACACACTACTTGTATGGTGTTCATGTAGATGTTTTCACTGATGATAAGAGCCTTCAGTATGTGTTCATTCAGAAAGAGTTGAATCTTCGCCAGAGGAGATGGCTTGAGTTCCTTAAGGATTATGATATGAGTGTGCATTATCATCCTGGTAAGGCAAATTTAGTAGAAGATGCTCTTAGCAGATTATCTATGGGTAGTGTAGCCCATGTTGAGGAAGAAAGGAAGGAGCTAGTGATGGATGTTCATAGGCTTGCTCGCTTAGGAGTTCGCCCTATGAGCATATCAGACAATGGTGTAACAGTTCAGAATGGGGCAGAATCTTCTTTGGTAGTGTAGGTTAAGGAAAAGCAAGACAGTGATCCAATCTTGCTTGAACTTAAGGGTGCAATCCACAATCAGAGAGTGGAGGTCTTCTCCCAAGGGGGAGATGGTGTACTTCGCTACCAGGGTAGAATGTGTGTTCCTGATTGAGTGAGTTAAGAAAGCATATCCTTGCACAAGCCCATAACTCCAGATATTCTATTCACCGAGGTTCCACTAAGATGTACCGTGATATGCGGGAAGTCTATTGGTGGAATGGCATGAAGAGGGATATAGCAGATTTTGTGAGTAAGTGTCCCAATTGCCAGCAAGTCAAAGTAGAACATCAGAAACTAGGAGGTATGACTCAAGAGATCGATATTCCTACTTGGAAGTAGGAAGTTATCAATATGGATTTCATCACAGGGTTACCTCGTACTCACAGACAACATGACTCAATTTGGGTGATACTTGATAGGATGACTAAGTCTTGTCGCTTTTTAGCGGTGAAGACTACATATTTAGTAGAGGACTATGCCAGGCTTTACATTAATGAAATTGTGAAGTTGCATGGGGTTCCTTTGTCTATATCTAAGATAGAGGTCCTCAGTTTACCTCTCATTTTTGGAAGTCATTTCAGAAGGGTCTTGGTACTCAAGTTAACTTTAGCACAACATTTCATCCACATACGGATGGACAGGCAGAGCGTACCATTCAGACCCTAGAGGATATGTTGAGAGCTTGTGTGATCAATTTCAAGGGTAGTTGGAATGATCAACTTCCTCTGATTGAGTTCGCCTACAACAATAGCTACCATTTCAGCATTCAGATGGCCCCTTATAAAGTTTTGTATGTGCGTAGATGTAGATCTCCTGTTGGTTTTTAAAGTAGGTGAAGCATCTTTGATAGGGTCGGATTCAGTCCTTTATGCTATGGAGAAAATGCAACTCATTAGAGATAGACTTAAGAAAGCCCAAAGTCGTCAGAAATCTTATGCAGATGTAAGAAGAAGGGAACGAGAGTTCCAAGTTGATAAGTGGGTTTTTCTGAAAGTATCAGTTATGAAAGGACTGATAAGATTTGGCAATAAAGGGAAACTCAGTCCTAGATATGTAGGCCCTTACAAGATCTTTAAAAGGGTTGGCAAGGTGACAGATGAGTTAGAGTTGCCAACAGAATTAGCAGCAGTGCATCCGGTCTTCCAAATCTCACTCTTGAAGAAGTGCGTGGGTGATCCAGCCTCTCTAGTGCCATTAGAGAGTGTGGAGGTGAAAGATAGTCTTTCTTATGAGGATGTACCAGTTAAGATTCTTGACCGTCAGGTTAGAAGGTTGAGAAATAAAGAAGTCGCTTCAGTCAAGGTTTTGTGGAGGATTCAGTCCGTAGAGGGAGCTACTCGGGAAGCAGAAGCAGCCATGAAGGCCAAGTATCCACACCTTTTTTCTTCCGATTCCACTCCAGCTTGAGGTAATAGTTCCTCTTCAGTTTTTCAGTCATTCATGTGTGAATTCAGTCCTAGAATCATGTTCCCTCGGTTAGTACTTGCATTTTCAGCGTAACTGCATGTTCTCGGAACTCAATTCAGTCAAAAACTCAATTCTCAGTGTTTAGTAGTAGGGATTGCATCTCTCTCCCTCTATTTCAGCTAGTCTAGTCTTCATTCAAGGACGAATGTTCCCAAGGGGGAGATAATGTAATACCCTGTATCCAAATCATACCAAAAATCATCTTTTCAGAAATCTGCAGGTGCAATCGACGATTACCATTGACAGACCGTTGCCTAACCCACGGCCCGTACTACACATCCGTCGTTTGAGTCTGAAGCCCCCAAAAACTCAGCTTAGAAAATTTGACTAAGTGTCGAATGACGGACGACCTACGGTCCGTAGTCATTGTCCGTCGATCAACACCCCATTTACCCTCTCTCTGAAAAGATCCACGATTGACCAGTACGGTCCGTAGATGGACCTACGGACCATAGGTGGAAATTAGCACATAGTTAGGGGGGAAATGCAGTTGGGTCAACTTCAAATAGTCATAACTCTTAGAAAAAAATGCATTAGTTTTACCATGACCTATTAAATGATAGATAATTGAATTAGCTTTCCATAGCCACATAGTTTGCTAAAATTAGACCTCCGAGTAAAGAGTTATGGCCGTTTTAGTATAGGCTTGTCGAATAGACCCAACCTACGGACCCAAACGACGGACCGTCGATTGAACGACGGACCGTCAGTCCAGGTCGTCGTTTGGGCCGACAGCAATTAACACAGGGGTCTTTTGGTCTTTTCCCACTTCGTTTAAACCCTAAGATACGTCATTTTGACAATAAATCATCATATTTTAGTCTGTTTAAGCGTAAAAACATAACTAAAACTTACCTAAGTCAAATCATCAAATGAAAACTTAGAAAATTAGAAGCAAGAAAGGAGAAAAAGGTCAAGAACACTAGTTCAAGAACGCAAAAAGGTTCCAGCCCCAAAATCTAAATATTTCTCTGTGGATTTCATCACCAGGTATGTGGGATTTCACTAGTGGGTTCCTTTCATCTATTGGGTCCCTAGTTTTTAGTCAGATTCTTGATTTCCATATCATGATTAGACCTAGGGTTTCTAGAACTTCAACAGAACTTCATGAATTAATTAGTCATATGTTCCAAATCAGATTACCATATTATTACTCAGATTATTGCATGAATTTCAGAACCCTAGCTATGTATTTCTTTAGTTCTTGAATTACACATGCTAGATCAGATATTTTAGTTACTTCATATATAAATACCTCAATTATAAATGCATAATTACCAGATTAATTGTTGCATGTTCAGTTTTGAGCTATCCAGTATTTACAGAAACTCAGTCATAATCAGTTAATTATATAATTCACTGGGAGTAGCATAATACCGATTTGGACTAGGGTTTAGCGTACCCAATTAGCCCCAGAACTACTAGCCAAGTAGGTTGTAAGTCCCCTCTGTGGGCATGAGTTTAGTGATCATGCCAGCATGCCTTGATACCTTTGGCAGGGTATATTGGGTCCTATCGATGGGGCATATACACCAGACTCTACATTTAGCTAATGTGGTTTTATTGTGGGTTATTAGTAGCTCCCACAGTTTAGTCAGACTCTATTGCATCGACCATATTTACAGATCAGTTATCATTCAGTTCCAGCATGTTATAAATTTGTCATTGCATTCAGTTACCTCAACATTCAGTATATCATGTTTAGATTACTATACATGCTTTTGTACTTGTTCAGTTATGTTTTATTTCAGCTTTACTCTATCCTACATGCTCAGTACCTTCAAGTACTGATGCATACGTGCGCTACATCTTCTCGTGATGTAGTTACAGGTTCTCAACATCCAGATCACGCTTAGATCGTTTTGCCGATCTCCATTTCGGCAGATTCATTGGTTAGTCCTCATTCTCCGAGGACAATAGTCATAAGTTTATTTCAATCTTTTAGTCATTTAGTTTTACTTTTTGCTAGACTTAGCTAGGGCTTGTCCCAACATTTCTAGTCAGTTAGAGTCTTATTTCAAAAATAGTTAGTTTTAGCTTAGTATTGAGTTAATATTTCCTTTGTATTAAACTCATTGTTTTCAAATATCTCAGTTATAGTATATGGGTATTCCCCATCTTTTCAGTTTATATTATGAATTAGCTTCCGCATGCATTTTATTATCTTTAGTACGCTCATGATCATGCTAGCAGGGTTAGGTTGGGATCACTTCTGATCCTAGGCTCCGTGTCCGCGTCTCGGGGGTAGCTCTAGGCGTGACACTAAGTATTCTCTAAAGAGTTGATTTAGATTAAGAGTTTCAAGTCAAGTAAAGAGTAAAGAGTTGAGTTGATTTCTCAAAAGATATAAGGGAACTAAGTATTCCCTAGGAAGCTTATAAATGTTTTTACATTTAAGTTAAAGGAAAACTAAGATTTGCCAATAGAGTTTTAAAAAAGAAAAGGGAACATTGATTCCAAGAGGGCTTTTAAAGATAAAAAGGGTTGAGCAAATTATCTCAACCCAGAGGAAGGAAGTTATTTTAAAACCATGAGCTAAATTATATTTTGGGAGTATATCGATCACCGATGTGGGGATATGAGTTCATATTAACTCAAGTCTTCATGTAAACCATGTAGCCATCATGGGTATTAACGGGTCATACTTTTTAGATGATCACGTGAGTTTAGCCAGTAGATCCACTAGGTTGAGGATGTTCTATGCAATGACAAAGTATAGGACAGCTCTAGCAGCGTGGGCGAGATGTTGTATCATCACTTAGACTCATAGTGGTGGTTGTCGGTTAGAGAAACTCCCACAGAACTATATTACTTTCATATATAAGTACATTTGAGTTTTCTACTGCATTTTCTTTGATGAATTGAGTGGCTTTACAATTTTACAAGCTTTATATATATATATATATATATATATATATATATATATATATATATATATATATATATATATATATATATATATATATATATTGAGCTGAGTAATTCTTGAATTGAGCAGAGCTAAGGTAAGTTCATCTTATTCTCATCGAGCTTGAGTTGTTGTTTAGCATCCCAACTCACATACTCGTATATTCTATGTACTGATGTCAGTAGGCCTGCATCATCTTATGATGCAGATGCAGGTAACCAGAATCAGCATCCAGCGCATCGTTGATCCAGTTTGAGCACTCAGAGTCAGTGGTGAGCCTCCTTGCTTTTTGGAGGATCCTTTTTATGCTTTCCAGTCTTTTCTATTTCAGAATGTTATGGGGTCTGTCCCAACATTTATCAAAGTATTTTTAGAGGCTTCATAGATAGATAGATAGATAGTCAATCAGATTGTTCAGTTTTATTCTCTTCTTATCGTACATTTCATATGTTCAAATGTTGACACGTAAGTGCCATTTTGGCCAAGACAATTATTTAAAGTATTCTCATGAGAATGTTTCCTGCTTTATAATGGAGTTAAGTTAAGTCTTCCGCTGAGTTGAGTTAGTCAGGTCAAGGGTTCGCCCAAGACCAGCAATGGTCATTGCGTGTCGATCACGTCCAGGGTGTAGGCTCGGGGCGTGACAGTGATACTTGCAAAAAAGCTGCCATTAATTCCTTTAACAGTCGCCTAATAAAAGTTTGTTTTACCGACAACTAAATCCGCCACTAAATCAAATAACAATTGCCGCTAAAAGATAGTATTAATGGCAAATAAAACCGCCACTAATTCATATAAAAGTCGCCATTAAAATCTAGTATATATATGGTAAATAATAAAATATCTGAATTTAAATCAAATAACGTTACATAAATGTTGTTGATTGCTAACAATTGTGCTTATAGGTTATGTTTCAGTATTCAACTAGATAAAGACGCCCGGACACCGCCCATGCCCAACATTTTTAATAAAATGTTCTATTTTTTGTTGAGAATTTTGCAACTCCAATAGTCTATTCTGGAGTGAAAATGAAAAATATCAACTATGCAGAAATGATTAAAATTGCATTCATTTGGGAATGTAGATGGCAACACAGAGTAAACAAAATAATAGAAAGGATATGACCTCTAGATCCGCACCTGTATCGAAAACCCTCACCCAAATCTGAGCAAATTAGTATATTAGAGCTAACTTTGACACCCCCTTCTCGAAGACATGGTTGACATTAGGACCTGTAACCTCGACACCCTCGACCTTCTCATCTCCCAGCAGCGCAGGAGGGTGTTGTATCAAACTGTTCCAAATTCTAATAGGATTTAAAATATCTCGATACTTTTATTATACCGGATATCATATACATAAACAGTTACTTCCTCCATTTGGAAAGAATAAAAAGAATGACCTCCTTTCCTTTTTAGTCTGTTTAAAAAAGAATGACCTTTTTTTTTGGTAACATTTTAATTTCATCTTTACACGTGGCATGTTTAAGGCCACAAGATCAAAGAACAATGTTGTACAGTTAACCTAACTTTGATTTAGGACCACAAGATACAAAAGTCTTCTTTATACTCTTTAACGTGTCTATTCAAACCAGCTCATTCTTTGTTAAATGGAGGGAGTATCACTTATTCCCACTACAACCCTAAACATGCAGGTGCCTTAAACTGAGTTTCCTTTCAATTCCTAGTTCAAAGAAGGTATTTTGAATCTTTCTTATTAGGAACCCTATTTAACAAGTATACAACAATTTCAAAGAGTGTCTGGTTATATCTTTTTGTGATATCTTAGCTAAATTTGATCCGAAACATATAAAAATAGTTAATATACATTTCTTTTCAAATCAAATTTTGCGCTTAAGACGGTCTATCTGATAATGTAAATTTCTTTCATTTACATAATAAAACATATCTACCTTTAATTCATTCATAACAGGAAAACGTATTACATAGTTTTAACTAGTTATAGTATTCTAGCAATAATCCATTAGTCAAATGTTGGGGTTATATTCAAATCTTATGATATTAAATTTTTCCATCATTAAAAGTGAAACTCTAGAAATTTATTTTTTCCCCGTGATTTCTCATGTTCAATTTGCCTTTTGGATGATGACAAGGAAATGCAGCTATCAATCTTTTATTACATAGGAAGTTGTGCCAAGAAAACAAGTTAAATGTATCAAAGCTTGGTGAAATTAAAATCGAATGACATTCATAGCTTCTCTATAAAAGTTGGAGTTTCATACAAGTAAGCATATTCTACACTTGAGTAATACAGTATAAACTGACTATGTGTACAAGTTCAATCACAGGTTACCAAAGCTGCAACAAATATGTTCTTGGGGGATCATGTCGAGTCGATTTTGCATCATAACCTTGTTGAAATAAGGAGGAACGCGCAACAGGTACAAGTATGTTTGTGCAGAAGGCAAGTGTTCACAAGTCTCGGAGCCTCTAGAGATGCAAAGTCTAGAATCTAAACCGCGAAAACCCTCTAGAGGTAGATACCTTATTGAAGTCCCGAAGACAAGAAGTGACTTTTTCTTCTCAGCAGACATACCCTCAACTATCTACACACAAACAAAAATAGAAAATAAATGTGTTAGAAAAGAGCGGGTTAAAGTGTGAAGTTGTAAATATTGTGACGATATATGACTACCTTCTAGAACCAGGATATTTGAGGAACATTTTCTTCGTAGCCATTATATTTTTATGTGCTTTCCAATCTTCGACAGTAATAGAAGTTCCACTACCATACGCATTTTGTCAAGACATCCAAGATAGAAACTCCGAAACAAACAAGTTCTGATACTTGAGGTAGTTGTTGATGGGTGTTAAAAGGTTTGAATGGAAAATGAAAAGTCGTGACTTTTATGAAAAGTCGTGACTTTTATGAAAAGTCATGACTTTTATGAAAGGTGATGACCTTTTCAAAAGATTGTAACTTTTCCAAAAAATTTTGACCTTTCGGGTAAGGCACAATAAGAACCTTTTCGCACTTCCCTTTGTTTTCTATAAATTGAGGGATTTCCTATCATTTTAAGAACCAATTTTTTAACTTCTTCTACTACTAAATCTAGTATTCTAAGTGTACTTTACTGTCGTTGATTGACTCGCTAACACCAGTATTTTGGTATCAATACACTGATGATTGATATCATTCTATCCAGGTAGGACATATTTCAAATCAAACCTCGAATACTAGAGGGGAGTAATTTCCTTAAGGGGACACTATGCATTCAATGTGCTTGATCTTCTTTCTATTTTTCCGAATTCTAGATTTTAGATTTGTGAATTAATTTTTGTTTTATGTTCTTCTATTCTTTACTGGTTCATTAAACTTTGATAAATTTGTGTTTTGCAAAGTTTGTTGGAATCCAAAAAAAATCTGTAAAAACATATTGACAACAATTCTTCTTTAAGAAAAATATGTCGTATATTTTTTCTAATTTGTTTCTAATTCTAGTTTCTCTACTAGTTTTAATTTTCTAGTTGTGAAAATATTTTTAAACTTTATTGTGTCTTACAAAGTTCTTCAAAGTTTTGTTCTAAGTATATTAGGAATACAAGATGAACAACAATCTTAAGGAAATTATTATACTGTTTGTATTTCTTGTATTCTATTGATTGAGAGAAATTTATCATGGATGTAGAAGATAAATGCATTACTTCTCCAGAATTCAGTGCTTTGTTTAACAAGGTCGAAGTGAGAATGTTCTAGAAGAATTGGTGGTATTATGGTTAAAGAATACACCAGGTAATCTTCTTATTATTCATCTAAGGAGGAAAATAGATTCTAAAGGTTAACAATTTGATATTTATCATGTATGTCTTTGGAAAATATTCTGCAAATTGTATGGTTTTCGAATGAATTTTTCTTGGCAAATAGTGTTGCCTTTAAAATTCACTAGTTTGCAGAATGAGACATTGCATATTTTTGTTTGATAAAATAGTATGTCAAAATGTTATAGTTGCAAGACTATTTGAAAAGAAAAACATTTCTATGTGATGATCTAAGAATATGTTTTATCTTGTTTGGATAAAAATAAGAAAACTTTTGTAGTTTTGTACTCCTTGTGAATTTGATTGTGTCTGATTGTTGTGGACTAAAAACTTTTATAGTTTTCTACTCTGAATAAATTGGACTAGCAATTAATTTGAAGAATATGAACATTTACCTACTAAGCATGTGTTGTACTTTTGGTTTTCTACAAATTTCATTGTTACATAGAAATAAATTATACCAAAATTTTTGTCCTTATTGTTAGTATTCTAAATACTAAGTGGTATGTTTATTTGTGATAGAGGAGAAATACCAGTGACTTAGATTTTGTGATTTTGTGCCTCTATGGAATGAACTTTGACATTGCGTAAAGATTGTCAAAGAGAATTGAAGCAATATAATTCTTTCGTACAATAATATTTCCAAAAGAAGTTTCATATTACCGAGTATTTTGATAGTATGGAAAAAAATATGTGGAAAAACTATTTTCAAATACTTGAAATGTATTTTTGAGATCATATTTAAAATGTGGAGGTTCTTTGTGTATGATAAAGTTAAAATTGGACTTGGTGTCTAATTTAAATTTGGAGCACAAAATATGAAATTCTATGATACTTTTATATAAACCCACAAATAATTAGAGTATATTTGATATTTTGGCCGTTGAGTTTATCGTTTACTAGTAGACGATATGACTAGTATGAACTACCAAATTATATGTATACTTATTAAAAATGATTGTGTTCTTTGATGAAAAAGTGTCACTTGAAGTGATGTAATTTTTTCGTAAAATATATGTCTGTTAAAATAAAAGTCTTTGCACAGACATAAATATTGGTGAATAGTCATTTGTTATGCTTTGTAAAAGAAACATTTGGACTATATTGCCTTTATTGGACTCGATGAAACTTTGTTTATGAGTAGTTCTATAACAATCAAATTGAAAGTTATGATAAGGTCCTTCGCAATGGACATGTGACAAGGGGATGACTCTAAACAATGTTTTAATCACAAAAAATTATAAGAAATAGTAATAAAATATTAGTAAGAAAAAAAGCTACCTGGCGAAGAGCTTTTCAAACTCAATACATGGTTGAAATTAGGACCTGCCTTCACGCCCCGAGCTTTTCATCTCCCTGCAGGGAAAGTGGGTGTTGTATTAAATTTTATTGGAATTTAGAACCGTTTGATACAACGTCTACTTGCGTTGCAAAGAGATGAAAAGTTCGGGGGTGTCGAGGTTATAGGTCCTAATGTCAACCATGTCTTTGAGAAGGGGGTTGAAATCCCGGGCAGCCCACTATCATATCTAAATTCTAATTCTATCTAGAAAAGTCTGTAGAGAATACCAGAAGCAAAGTATAATTGGAGAATCCTTCTGCCAGCCCAAGATCGTTAACTAAGATCGGAAGATTCAACTAAAGAAGAGGAAGGTAGAAGGGAGAAAAAGTATTTTGAATAAAAGAACTTTGTTCTAGAAGAAGACTAGCTGATTTGGGTTGTTTACAAATGACTATGGCAACCCTTATTTATACAAGAGTAGGGATGCTTCTAGAAATTATTCTAGGTAGATCTACAAGAAAATCTAGATTTTTCTATCTAATAAGAATCTAGATTTTTCTATAATTCACTATAAATATCTACTTCTCTAGAACATCTAGATTTTTCCTAAGTATAAATATCAAAGATATTTACTCTACAAAATTCTAGAAAGTTCTACTATGTATCTAAGGTATTTTTTGTACCTCCCAAAATCATCTTTATTTTTTACAAAGTTGATATTTTTCCAATTAACTTCATTCAAAATTGGAGCATATCCACATACACCTTGGTTGACACGAGTATTATAAGTCACGTGTGTTGTTGAATAACATTTGTTGAGAACTCGTGTGTTTGGGAGTCCTAATGATTAAATAGACCAAGATTTTACCTGCAATTTCAGAGAGAGAGAGAGACAAAAGCAAAAGCCTATGGGGTCGCTTTTGTAACTGGATAACTAGGATTGAAAATACATTGGATGGTTTGGTGTTTTGATGATCCATATCTTATTGACGATAACTTCTGTATTTATTATATATTGTCTTCATTGCTGCTCCTCCAGTAGACATTGACGGTATTCGGAACCTTTTTGTTTACTTGAGAGGAAATAAGATCTATTTAAATCAAACAACGTAAAGTAAATGTTGTAGATTGATAACTAATGTAATTTTAGACTTTTTTTTTACTATTCAACTATGTAAATTTATGAAAGCTTTGACCATATTCTAATTAAGGTTATATTCAACTCTTATGATATTAAATTTTTCTATCATTAAAAGTGAAAGTCTAGAAATTTAATTTTTTCCCCATGATTTATCATGTTCAATTTGCCTTTTGAATTATGACTAGGAAATGCAGCTATCAATCTTTTATTACATTGGAAGTTGTGCCACGAAAAAAAGTAAAACGAATTGGAGCTTGGTGAAATTCAAATTGAATGACATTGACAACTTCTATATAAAAAGTCGGAGTTTCATACAAGTAAGCATATTTTACACTTGAGTACAACAGTATAAAGTGATTATGTGTGCAAGTTCAATCACAGGTTACCAAAGCTGCAACCAATATGTTCTTAGGTGATCATGTCGAGTCGATTTTGCATCATAACCCTATTGAAATAAGGAGGAAAGCGCAACAGGTACAAGCATGTTTGTGCAAAAGGCAAGTGTTGAAAAGACACTGAGCTTCTAGAGAATTAAAGTCTAGAATCTAAACCGCGAAAACCCTCTAGAGGTAGATACCTTATTGAAGTTCAGAAGAAAAGAAGCACCTTTTCTTCTCAGCAGACATACCTTCAACTGTCTGCACGCAAAGAAAAAAAGAAAATAATATGTGTTAGAATGAGCGGGTGCAAGTGTGAAGTTTTAAATACTGTGACAATAAATGACTACCTTCCAAAACCAGGATATTTGATGATCATTTTCTTCGTATCCATTGTAATCTGTATGTGCTTTCCAATCTTCGACAGAAATAGCAGTTCCACTCCCATCAAGCATTTTGTCAAGATCTTCAAGATATAAACTCCGAAAAAAGGAAGTTTTGATATTTGAGGTAGTTATATCGGAGAAACCTTGAGAAAAGTGAGCTATTTGTGAAGCAATTGAGGTGACGAAACAATGTTGAACAAGGAGACTAACATACTCCTTTCTATTCTTACTGTTCACAACATCTTTCCCATTGGGACAAAGTTCTATTGTTGTTCTAGACCCCATTTATTCAGCATCATAAGCGAAGGTCAAGCTAAGTATATCTTGATCCACCGTCTCAGGATCCATCTACAGTATTTCTTCCAGCAACTAGGTTGGATCTGCATCCTGAATATCCTTCAATGAAATATCCTCTCCAGCCAATTGCAAGAAGAATACACGGTCAAATACAACTCCAATTTGTATTTTATGCATTAATGCCGATGCAATCATTCTACCACAGAAGGTGAAATACTCGAGGTGTACAGGGTCCACCTTAGATGCTGCAAGACAAATATATATTACTGACTAAAGTTAATACTTTTTAAACACAAATTTGTGCATAAAGGCGATAAAATTTTACCTGAATTTGGGAAAAACCTTCTCCGATCATTGGGACAAACAACAAAGAGAGCTTTGTGAGGACTGAACATATCTCGACATACCAAGAAGAACCACTCTCTCAACACTCCGGGCCTAACAACTTTTTCATGTTTGCAATAACAGATCGCCTCGCAACAATGCAGGATCCTCATCTACAATATAATCAAAAGATTCATCCAACATAATGAACCTATCGATAATCATCTCATATGTCTCCTCCTTGTATCCATCTCTAGCTTCTTTAAGCATCATCATTGTGAAATGTCTCAGTACTTTGAAATTAGTTACCTCTTGTGCTCAATGATCCACCGATAATCTTCAGAACTCTTTGCAAACATTTCGATTAGAAAGCACAGTGAAAATTTTCGTTTACTCAACTTCTGCCAAAAGACCTCCGAGTTGTTAAAAAACATAGAAATGTTGTTTAACTCTTTCATTATAACAAGATACTGCGATAGCCACGGTACGATAAGCCTGCCATTTTCATCGATCAATCTCAGCTGATCTTCCAATTTCCCTAAGCACCGCTCTTATTTATCCAGCAAATCATATAAAACGATATGTAATTTAGATAAAATATGATTCAAGCTCTCAATGTACTCTCTGTCATACACTGTTTCATCGCTTGGACATTCGAAAGGTTGTTGCATTAATGCCCTTACCAAGCACATGTACTCAGCAAAATCACGCAGAATGCTCATCAGTGATAACACCACAAACTCAATTGGTTCCATACTCAATTCTAACTCACGGGATAAATCAGCTGCTACAACCTCACGAACAAACATAAAAACATCATTCAATGCTAACAATTCATTAGCAACATTCTTCTTGCACCTTGCAGTCCCAACGGCCTCTACTATTTCCCTAATACTACTCCAACAAAAGCTATACAAGAGATCCTCAAGCCCAACAACGCTTCTTAGTAACTTACAGAACACTAATATCAATCGATCACATTCAGTGTATCTCTTCATATGCAAATCAGTACTCATCAATGAATTGATGAATCTATGAATGAATTCATCATCAATATCTTTCTTAGCATTATCTGGAGACATGTACATCATTACCAAGTCTGCAAGAGCAGACGAGGAAATGAATAAATGTATATGGTTACATGATTTATCAGTAAACTGTCTCACTAGCATTCCCATATCCTCCAAAATCTGAATCACTGCAGACATGATCACTTTTCAAAATCTCGGATATTTTTTAAATTATCTCATTTGTGATTTTCCATGCCTGTATATCAAACGTGATTGACATTTTACCAACTAAATATATAGTTGTATCGTTCTCAACGTTGTAAAATGACAATGTCTCCGATTCACAGCGGAATTGTCTTCCGTTATAGATTAGTCTCTGGTTATCTTTGGGTATACCAGTGAGCATTCGGATTTTATTTTTAGTTACTTCTACGGAGTCATTAGAATAACCTCGGAGAACTAAGGTTTCTGTTTTGGATAAATAACGAACGAAGAATTGAATCGGAGTTTCATCAGTTCTCTTTCATTTTCCGGTGATACCGCGGTTGTTATCATTGTTAATTATATCGGAAAAGTGAAGTAAAATGGTGTAATGAAAATGGTGGTGTGGATAGTTTAAAACTTAAGCAATCTCTTTATAGGAGAAAAAAAAAAAGAAAATAAATTGTATTAAAGAAAATAAATCTATAGATAACAAAATGTGAATAAAGTCTTATTTATTTAGAATTTTCTTAATATAGTCAAAATGTTATTTATTAGATTTTCCCCTAAAACTAACGGTCTTATTTTTTCTTTTTGTAAGTTGTTTTTGGGGTAATTAAATTTAATGATGAATTTATCTTAATGAGAAACATTTACTAGTGATTAAAGTGATTAAACTAGTTTGTTGAAAAAGAATACAAATGCATAAAGTGGTGTAATTTGTCATCAACGTGGTCAAATTAATATATTTATTAATGGTATACATTATCAAATTTTGTTATTTGTATTTGATGTAATGAGATAAGTACATATTACATGAAAATAAATTAATAGTTGACTGTCATAATTGTTAGAGCTTATTGTCTAAAGTGAATCTATTACTTCATATATATTAAACATAATGAGCAAGTTTTTTTTTCTTAAGTCAAACGTATATATTTGTATGTTAAAAATATATTTGGTTGATAAATTTTAATTGTCAATTGAATATTAAAGCAATCTCTAGCCCAGACAGCATCTGTGTAGCCTTCAACTGTGGGTGCTTCATTCTTTGAGTACATCAATCCTTTTTCAAGAGCATTTTTTAAATACCTTAGGATCTTATGGACTGCATTCATGTGTTCGATACTTGGAGCTTGCATAAACTGGGTAACCACACTTACCGCATATGCAATATCCGTTCTAGTATGAGTTAGATAGATCAACTTCTCACTAGCCGTTGATAACAAACTTTGTTTGTTAATTGTTGCATAGAAGAAATTCCAAGTTGTTGGTTCATCTCCATTGGTGTTTCAGCTGGTTTGCAATCAAGCATTCCAGTTTCTATCAATAAATGCAATACATACTTCCGCTGGGAAAGAGAGATTTCCTGTCTCGACCTTGACAATTCAATGCCTAGGAAATATCTCAGTTGTCATATGTCTTTCATTTCAAACTTGGTCTCTAAGTATTGTTGTAGTTTCTTCATTTTTTCGGGGTCATCACCAGTTAATACCATATCATCTACATATACAATCAACGTTGTTATCTTTTCCTCATTTTGTTTAATAAACAAAGTATGGTCAGAGTTACTTTGCAAGTAACCAACGTACTTCATCTCTAATGCTAACCTCCCAATCCAAGCTCTAGGCGACTGTTTTAGCCCGTAAAGTAATTTTTTCAGTTTGCATATTTTGTCTGTATGCATTGTTCCAGGGCCGTCTCAACAAGCTTGGGGGCCTAAAACCAAAAATTATAAAGAGACCCTATTATTTTTAGTTAACAAATATAAATCGAATAATTATAACATACTTATTGTAATCCTACAATTGAGGTATGGAGAGACAGGGTATATGTAGAAATTATGAAGTAAGAATGCAAAATGTACATTTTGAATGAAAATTATGTATTATAAAGTTAAAATAATTAAACATGACTCAAAAATTTTAAAAATACGATGATACTGAAATAGTATTGCGATGAATTTGATAAGTTGACATTTAATATTAAAATAGTGTTGATTAATTTTAGTGCTTTAAATTTGAATAAGACGCCAAAAACAAATTTTATCTTTTTATAAATACACAACAATAGATTTTACATCATGTAGAATATTTGAAAATTGAGAGACTTCACAATATTCAATAATGAAAGAAAAACAAATAGTGAAAGGAGAATAAAGAGAAGCAAGTATAAGAACACAATATTGTTGGTTCATGATAATTGTCAGAATATATATGAGCTAGCTAATAAAATATATATAGTCAAATGTGAAACTAGAAAGGATACTACAATTAACTAGCCACATAAGAATCTAGAAAAAAAATACTACAATCAACTAAACAATATTCAATTTCTCAATTATATTTTCTATACAATTTTTTTTCTTCAAATTTATCAATACATGAAATTTTTGCTAACAATATATATATACATCTTTGAGAGAAAATGGGGGACCCAAAAAATTGGGGCCCCAAGCGATTGCTTTAGTGGCCTTATGGTTGAGACGGCCCCTCGTTGTTCCTTGCTTAATGCCTGGTGAAACTTCATGTATACTTCTTCCTCCAAGTCACCATTTAGAAAGACATTTTTTAAATCAAACGGTCGTAAAGGCAAATCTCTATTCACTGCAATAGATATAAGAATAAGAATAGTATTGAGCTTGACTACTGGTGCAAACTTCTTGGTAATAAATCCATACTTCTGAGCATAACTCTTCGCAACTAGCCTCGCCTTATATCTATCAATGCTTCCATCTACATTAAGTTTCAAAATATATACCCATCTACAACCAATTGTCTTTTTTTCTATTGGCAGCGGAACTAACTCCCAAGTTGAGTTTCTTTGCAAGGCTTCCATCTCTTCATACATTGCCTTGGTCCATTTTGGATCTATTAATTCATCATAAGATTGATTTGCAGTCAATGATCTTCGGGAAAAAAAAAGCTAAAGTATGACATGGTTTTAACTACTTATAGTATTCTAGCTAGTTCGGAACAATTTGATACAACGTCTACTTGCCCAGCTGCGGGTGTCGAGGTTGCAGGTCCTAATGTAAATCTCTTTTCACACTGTAACTGTACAACTTTGATTTTTTTAAAAAGGAAAGAATTTAAGGTAGATATGTTTTGTTATGTAAAGGAAAGAATATTATCAAAAAGATTGTCTAAAACATAAAATTTGATTTAAAAGAATTTTATATCAACATTTTTTAATGTTTCGAATCAAATTTAGTTAAATATAGCAAAACGATTTAATTGGATGCTTATGAATATGATTAGATGTGTGTGATGAGAAATCTCCTATATTTTGAGTTAAGACTGAACCCTTCTGTTGGACTTATATATATACTGAATTTAAATCAAACAACGTAACGTAAATGTTGTAGATTGCTAACAATCTGGTGATTTTATGCTATTTTTTTATTATTCAATTATGTAACTTTATGAAAGCTTTGACTATATTAAAATTGAGGTTATATTCAACTCTTATGATATTAAAATTTTCTATCATTAAAAGTGAAATTTTTTAAATTTAATTTTCTCTCCATGATTTCTTATGTTTAATATGACTTTTGAATGATTACAAGGAAATGCAGTTATCAACCTTTTATTACATAGGAAGTTGTGCTACGATAAACAATTAAACATATTGGAGCTTGGTGAAATTAAAATTGAATGACATTCATAGCTTCTATATAAAAAGTCAGAGTTTTATACAGGAAAAGAATATTATACACTTGAGTAAATTCATTAAGAATGATTATGGATTGTTCATTCTTCATGTATTTCATCTCACACTTGTTTCTCTACACTTAAAAGAGTTATTTGATCAGGGTTGTATCTAAATGGGGTCACTGAGTTCACGTAAATCTAAGTTTTTTTTCTTGAATAGTATATATTAGTGTTATATATTCTTTAAAGGCATCTTTAAAAAGATACTTAAAAATAGATTATCGAAGTGTATCTATAGTTGGACCTATAGTTTTAAAAGTTAAACGGTTTCAATGATAAGAATCTAAAAGTCAACTAGGTTAAATTTAGGTTATATCTTAGATCCACCTTTTTTTTCCCGAAATTCGGTCAACCTTATAAGTGGAAGTAGTTGGTGATTAAATATTTAAAGCTAAATCAACAAGTATAAGAGGAAGAAAGCATTAAATAATGTGTTTATGAATGAATTTAAGATAGGTACATTTTATTTGATAAAGGAAAGGATATTTAAGAAAGAAAATCTTAAACGTAAAATTCAAATAGAAAATGATTAATTCATTATCCAAAGAAATCTATAGAATATAGGTTTTACTATGTAAATTATAGTTCGAGAATTATTGAAATAGATAATGCAAGATTTTTTCAGAATGGTAACGTTAGTGAGAGCGTTGTCAATTTTTTTACTTGGGAGATCCAAAAGGACCTATAGAAGATGTTAAACATACAAAACAAATGCAGATACCACAATGCTGAAAGAATGAAATAAACTCAAAGTAGGAACTAGCAAAAGATTACAACTGAATTTCGAAAAACATGTTCTATTCGAGTTGGAGACATCAAACACTCTGCTTCTTATGGTTTTAGTACCGCTTTTGGATCCCTATGTCATCACCATTGACGGAGAATGGACTGGTGGTCTCCTTATATTGACTTGTCAATCCTCCCCTCATGAACTAGTTTTTGGGGTTCAGTTACGCTCAGGTGCCATATCTTTACAGTTCCAAAGCAAAGGCGGGCAGAAAATAGATACAAACTTCCCTTGTATTAGATTAATGGTGAGAGCAATTTATCGACGTAGACATTGATCAGATACTTAAGCTGGCGGAACACAAGAGGGAACCTCCAAAACACATCACAAGATTGTTTTAAGTCAATCTCCCCGAAAAATGCTAAATCAAGAAAATGTATGACACTTGCCCTGCAGGGAGATGAAAAGGTCGGGGCTGTCGAGGTTGCAGGTACGAATGCTAACCATGTGTTTGAGAAGGGGGTTCAAATCCCGGGCATCCCACTATCATATTGAAATTCTAATTATCTGTAGTGAAGTCCGTACCTCTCCAATCAGCTTCATTCCAAATTGCAACAGATCCACATACACCTTGGTTGAAACAAGTATATATAAGTCATGTTATACTGTTGAATAACAAGACTTTTATTTTCTATTTTTATTTATAGAAAACTCGTGTGTTTGGGAGCACTGATGATTAAGTAAAGCAAGATTTTACCTGTTATTTCAGAGAGAGGCGAAAGTGAAAGCCTATGGGATCACTTCTGTAAATGGATAACTAGGAGTGAAAATACATTTGATGGTTTGGTGTTTTGATGATCCGCACCTTATTGACGATAACTTGTGTATTTATTATATATTGCCTTCATTGCTGCTGCTCCAGTAGACATTGATGGTATTTGGAACCTTTTGTTTACTTCAGAGGAAATAAGATAAATGAATTATAGAAGAGCTAATCGATCAACCTTATAAGTCAAGTAGTTGGTAAATAATCTAAAGCTTAATCAAAAAGTAAAAAGAAAAAATCAAACATATGTTTTACCAAATGTTATGAATGAATTTAAGTAGATATGTTTATTATGTGGAGGAAAGGACATTATCTGAGAGATTGCCTTAAGCCTAAAATTTGATTTAAAAGAAATGTGTATTTTTTTGTATGTTTTGAATCAAATTTAGCTAAGGTTAATGATTTAATTGGATACTCATAAATATGATAAAGGTATGTATGATGGAAAATCTCATAACCCTACTTGTGCAAAGGATAAAAGTATTTTGAGGTAAGACCGAACCCTCCTCTTGTACTAAATCATATAAAGTCACCGCAAAAAGAAAGTATTAGTGGCAACAAAAACTGCCACAAATCATATAAGTGTCGCCGCTAGAAAGAAAGTATTAGTGGCAACTAATACTGCCACAAAATCATACAAGAGTCGCCGCAAAAATAAAGTATTAGTGACAACATAAACCGCCACAAATTCCTATTAAAGTCTCCATTAAAGTTTAGCGTCAACTAAATAAAAATAGCCGTTGGCACTAAATAGTCAATGTGTTGGGATACAAGAATAAAAATAAAATGATCCTCTCTTATCAGTAAATATATATTACTTCAGTTCTAAATGAACTGGCAAGTTAATGTAGTCATATGTGCATATCTTGTTTAAGTTATGGATTGATTGAGTGGTTATGTTGTGCTAGGGTCATATCCCTCTTTTGTTTAAACTTTGTTTTAGTAAGGTTATGATGTTATATGTCTTCCTATTTGACTGACCAATAGATGGCTTTCTTACATTGTATAGTTTACGTTCTATCAATTAAGATTTTGGTAGTCTTCTGTTGCCTATGACTGTAAGATTCTGATGGTGTTGGCCACTTTGCCTTTAGATGTTCTCTTGAGTGAATATCGACATCGTGACTTGTCTGATGAGAGATAAATTGATAAATTTGTTCATGATTAATTATTAATCCTTATCTTATTATTTTTGTTGCATGTGAATCTGCCGGAGTCCTATTTGGACTCAAATCCCCTTTTCCTTGCATCTTCTTATTGGGCCAGGGAGGCCAAATTCAACCCTCTTCGAGATAGCCAGCCATCGAGAGTGAAGAATAATTTCCTTGAATTCGGCGTACAAGTGTTCAGAGCATATACGTGGGATTGTGTACACTAGTATACATCTAGTGTATACGAAAAGTGGGAAAATGGGCTTAAAAGCCCCAAATTCCAGAAAAATTATATTTTATTATTTGGGGCCTAAGCCCTTATCATTTTATTTGTTATTATCTTGTTAGAGTAGGACATATACAAGTGAGATAAAAGGTCTTACATGAAATCAGGCCCAAGTACTGGCCCAGGCGAACAGAAACCAGACTTGGGCCGAAATTTCCCTCTCTCCTTATAGTATATTTCATGTTAATTCTATTGTTAGTATACGCTTACTTGCTAATTAATTTTAAGGTTCTTAACTCATAATTCCCCAAAGGACACACATTTTGAGTTAGTTAACGTATACTACTTTATCTTAAAAGAACTAAGTATACTTGTCTTTCCAAATTGATTTCTACAAAATTTAGACGTTTTTCTCTATTAGACATGTTAGATAATATATTCCTTTTCCTCTCTAAATGAATTTAAGTTATAAAATTCGTTTATTTCGTAACTAGTTAAACATGCCTATTGTTAGCCAAATAAGTTAATTATCGGATAACCACATTAGTGGATATAGTAGGTGCTTCTAAAACCTTCCTAGAAAATTAATAAGAACCTCGGACCCCTTCAAATATTTTCAATTGCTTCCCTGTTTAATCTGTTGAAAATCAGTTTTCTTAATTTCCCTTTAAAAATTAAGTGACGACTCTAAAACCAGTCAGTCTTTAATTATTTTTTAAATAAACACCCTTCATCCACCTATTGGGCTAAAAATAACCCTCAGTCCACCTATTTGGTCCATTTTTACCTTTAAAACTAACCCCTTTTTTTTTAAAACGATTATTATTATTATTATTATTATTATTATTATTATTATTATTATTATTATTTATTTATTTATTTATTACGTGACATTTTCTTATTGGATATATTGAATACCAAACCATTGAATTTCTCCATACCCGCTCCGACCCTTTCCAGTGCCCATATCCCCAAACCCAATTAAAAGACCCATGAATTGATCGCTCTTTCTTGCCCCCTTTAATCGCAATAGCTCTTTCTTTTTCCCTCATATAGTTTCAAATCAAATTAGTTTGAATTTTTAGTATAAATACTAAGGAGTATTGATTTTTCTTCTCTCCATTCAAATGTCTGAATCTTCTTTTGCTTCTTGTTGTGACGAAGGAGAGCCCCACATATGTCATTGATCGAGTTGAGATACCAATTATTTCAGATAAAGATTCCTTAATTAAATGCAACCTAATTAAAGAGTAGAAAGGAATGGTAAGCCACCCACCCTAATATTGGTGTTAAAAAAGTTTTGGTATCGATAGATAACACTTAAGATATATACTACATGACCTTCACTGTACGTGGACTTGTGTAACACTTGCATATTTAGCCGATTTGTGTCCTTGAGGATTACATAATGTGATAATTGCTTCTTGCATTTTTAGAAATAGACAACACCATCAAATGAACCGAACACCATCAAATGAACCGAAGTAAACCACTAAACCACATTAGCTAAAAGCTACCGCTATCAATGTCTGAATAGTATTTAAGTATGATATTTCTCAGCATTAACTAAGTCTTTAGAACATATAGATTCAACATGTATTATATATAACACTAATTAACAAGTCATTACCAAATAAGTTAATTTCAAAATAACTTACTCTGTCACAATGTATTTCACCCTATGTTAAGCACAACAAAATATATTAAGGGTGAATCAATGGAAGATTATTCAACTACTAAGCAAAGTCTTGAATTAGTCACCACAAAAACATGTTTAATTCTCCTAAAAGTTATCTAATGCTAGCCTTCTTAGCCTTCAACTTTTTTTTGGTCGAAGCCTAGTCTTAGATTCAGATATCACCTTCGGCCTCAAAATTGGCTTGCCATCTTCGTCTTCATTTTCCTCTTTACCTTCCCAGCCCATTCATCATCAACAAATTGTTGTACTTGTTCAGAAGTTTGACTCTCTCGTGGTGATGTTAATGGCACATCTTGCATTTCCTGGAAAGATAATCCACTAAGATTCTTCATCTTTCCATTCACATACAAAAATAATCATGAAAGTTTCACCAAATCAAAACAACAATAAAACTAAGAATACTTTCAATTAATAGAATTCTTGATAGAGGGAAGACTTCCAAAATCATCACTCTCACTTGAATCCTTCAACTTCAAGTTATTATTGCACTAAAAATTTATCATATGATTGAAATTAGTGTTAAAACTGTTAAAGAAGAAAAAGCTATTTGGGTTAAAGGGAGAAAGACAGAGTGGTCAATGAAAGGGTCTTTTAATTGGGGTTGGGGTTGTGGGCACTGGAAGGAAGACGCTCCTCTCCAATACATTATCTCTCCTGTTGTTCCAATGCATATTTAATTTAATGACATGTGTCAATTTCAAAATCTAATGATCAATATTTATTGAAATAAAAAGCAACCTTTGAGCCATGGTTTAACCTTTCAATTTCTATCTGATTTAGTTCTTTCCATATTAATAGCATAATTTAGGTGAGAATCTTGTTATTTTATTTGTCAGCTCAACATCTTGTTGCTTGTATAAATATTAAACTCAATTTTATGATTTTAGAAACTCGATTGTTCAAGTATTTTGTTCATTCTTCCAATAACTCTAATTATATTCTTTAATCCTCTAACATTATGCAGAGATTAATTTATAATATGGGTATAAAACTAAACTACATACAAAATTAAATGTGTAACGTTGAACTACAGTGAATTTGAGCTACTCTTACTCTCTTTTTATAATATTTTCGTTCGTAATGACTTAAGAAAAAATAAGAATTGTCTCTTTTCGAAGCATCCTTGTATCCTTTAACTAAACTATGAAAATCATGGATGAGTGTGACCAATTTTCTTTCATCAATCACAACCCAATAGCTTTCATCTTTAGTTTCGTAAAAATGGGGTTTCATGTTGACCCTACCTTGTTTACTAAAAAAACAAAACGACCATAGAGAGGGTGACATAAAAATCAAAATCTCTCGAAGTAACAAATGAACTGCCGATAAAATATTTTATCTTAATCATACAGTTAACAAATCGCATACAAACTTAGTGATCTGTCATATAAGAATAGACAACCAAATGTTGAATTCAACTAAGCAGAGGAAAAAAAACAGACACATAAGCTTCAACTGTCAAATGCTTCCGCTAACAAAAAAATAAAGGGCATAAAACTTCAACTTGCCAAATACTTCAGCAATGCAATACAAAACTGGATAAATAAGACTTGAGGTGATTGCACCTCATTGTAAATATTAAAGATTAGTATGATTAGTCACTCTTTGTTGTGGACAAAAAAAATTATGACTACTGTTTCCCATGGTCACTAGCTGTACCATGTTCAATCTAAAAATGTGTGTATTGAAATTGTTACATTCGATCAAATGCTAGACAAAAGGTTTTTTCTATGGATAGGCAAATTTTTCTATCATGTTTTCAAAAATCACCATCACCGTGAAACCTCCGCCTTTCCAAAGTTATCATTCAACATTGGGATCACTTGTTTGAATCATGAAATGAAATATCCTGCAATTAATTAAGAAATGACACATTGAGATGAGTAACATTACTAATTTCAAGAAAAAAGAGAGAAGCATTATTAGCTTTGTTTACTAACTCTTAAGAGTTGAGTCAGACTTCCATGGGATAATCCTTGAGACAATTGTGAAGGGCTCCCTGTTATTTAAAGAATAAATATAAGTTTCAACATTGTAATAAACAAAGAAAAAATTTAAATGTCGTAATATACCGTAATCATTGATGGGTCTGATAAAGGAGGATATGGAACTTAAAGAGATGGAAAGTTATCCAACTGCTGGTCGTTTTGGCCAAGAGATTTTTGGCAATGAAGTCTTGTTTTTCTTCTGCGCCTTTTCCATAGAACTCTTTGGGCGAGTATTATAACGGCGAGTTGGTTGCTTCCTTTTTAACCCAGTCATCTTTGTGACATTTGTATTATCAACAAATACCGTCTCACTTGGTTCATTTTGGATATTATTGCTTGGATTTGGCTCTTCATGTGATTCATTTCTCTTTTTCATATCGTTTAACTTGGCAATTATCTCATTCGCACACTTTGCAGCCAATTCATACCCTTCTTGAGATTCAGAAGCTTCACTTGAAATTTGGACAAAAGTTTGACATAAATGCCTATATCTTGCAATAAATTCAACTTTCGGATCAGAGACTTTTGCTACTAGATTGACATTTATCTCATGCATGTTTTAACATCTTTTGTCCATCTCTTTAGTATATAATGCGCAGGAATCATATCTTCACATTCAATATATCAAGGATCTTTAGAGCGTGTCTACATAGTATGCCCATAAACTCAAACATTTTGCAGCTACAAGTAACAGGAGTTACCGATCGCTTGACGATTATTCTGTTCTCCTTAACACTTCCATAAGTGCTAACATTGTATGTACACAAATCGCCTTCATCCTTACATTCCTTAACGAAAACAAGTAATGATCTTTCCCGTTCATTTTGAAACCTGTCAAATATAGTTGAGGTATATGTGTATGGACCAATAAAGGAAGTTTAATCTTTAAAATAGGTATTCTTTGAGTCATATTAAAATTTGACTTATTCTCATTGGTGCGCTTATCATCAACTGATCTTTGAAAATGTTTAAAAAATTGAACAATATCCAAATCAGATTTCAAATATCCCCTTAAAGATCCATTAAAGTTCTCAATTAATTGTGTGCTTTGCATACCTGCTGAAAATGTATTTCTTCCATAAGTCATCGACCATTTCTGACTGATAGCAAACATAGTTTTCAACCAACTATTATACACAAGATCATATTTCTCAAGCATATCATTCCATACACTTATGAAATCATCCTTATACTCATAACCATAAAGCAATTTGCTAAAATCTCTTGGAAATGATGGATTAGTTCTAAAAATATTTTCCTATTTTTTATTAATCAAGTACTCATTTTCGAGAGTTACCAAAAAAATAAAATTAAACAAGTTTGTTGAAATTGTTGAATTTAAGGTTACTATATTTATTTGTTGGCGTAAGTTTTATATTTTTCATATTTTTTCTATTTTTTTTATTAATAAATTACTCATTTTTGGGATTTGCCAAAAAAAATAGAAACTTTAAAAATATTGAAATTGTTGAATTTAAGGTTACTATATTTATTTTTGAATTTTTGACGTTAATTTTATTTAAAAAAACCATATTTTTCATGTTTTTATTAATCAATTACTCATTTTTTAGATTTATAAAAAAAAATTAAAAAAATTAAAAAAAAATGTTAAAATTGTTTAATTTAAGGTTACTATATTTATTTGTGAATTTTTTTCTTTAATTTTATATTTTTTTCATACTTTTCCTATTTTTATTAATCAATTACTCATTTTCGGAATTTATCCAAAAATATAAAAATTAAACAAAATTATTGAAAATGGGTCGGATAGTTTATTTAATACCATCTCGAACCCTGCTCTATTATACTCTCCATTCTCTATATTTTTAGAGTACAATAGAGAATGTCCTCTCCAACCACTCTATATTTTACCCTCTACTCTCCAATTAACCAGAGTTGAATAGTAGTTCTCCAAATTTGGAGAACTACTATTCATACTCTCTATTTCACTTTTTGAATAATATATTATTATTTCTACTTTTTTGTAATTAACATATTGTTTTTTATATAAGGTTATTAATTAAATCTCTAATATATGCAATTCATTTTAAATTTAATATGACATTTTTAAAAATATTTTACTTTTTATATACTACTTTCATCTCGAATTAATAATATTTTAAATATTTTTTTAATTTTTGTCACTTTGTGATACTATTTGATGTTTTTATTAATTTTGCACTACGAAGAATGCACAAAATTTAAATGCTAAGATAAAAAAAATTAATTTAAAAATATACCACATAACATAATAATTTAAATACAAGATAAAAATAGATACAATGCATAACATAATAATTTTAAAAATCACAACAATAATTTAGTAATTCGGTAAGTCGTTTCTAGATATAACGATATTCAAAAAAGGAATCAGTGTATGATTTAAAGAAGTTGTGATTGTGATTGCGGTTATGCTTGTTGATTTCTTTTTTCAATTATTCGTAGTTCTTCTTTAGAAGTTTAGAATAATATATAATTTAATATTAAATAAAAAATTTCAAATACATGAAATTATATGTAACACTTCAAAAATCTAAGACGTGTTCTAGATCCTAACATAAGTGTCAAAAGGTTTAGACATTGTTTTAAGGTATATTTTAATGTATCTAAGTCATTTAGTTGGTCTAGAAACCAAAACGTCAAAGAACGTCCATGACGTCCGGAAACTAATTTAATGAGGTACTAGTGTGCCTTAACCTATTTGACTAGCTTTTAGGAGTTGGAAAATGATGAAAGTTTGTGGAAGGGTGTCTAAAACGCATTAGAGTTAGTTCATAGTCGAAACATCCGGGCACGACCCTCCAAGGACCAACCAAGGGCCCTTGAGGAGGACCCTTGCATTTTGGCAAGAAGCTGCCAAAAGACAGTGTGCACAGACGAGTGCAATCGACGAGGCGTGTGTCAATCGACGGGGCATCGATGTCCACCGTCGATGAAAACTTAGTCAAATTCAAGACGAGCATGTTTTGCATAGTCTCTGAACTTAACGACGGACCAACAGGACGGTTGGTCCTTGGTCCATCGATGGACAAACGGGGCGTGGGTCGGGGTTCCGTCTGTGAGGTCTGTGTTTTCCTGCACGTTTTTAATTAATTCATTTAATTAGTTGGCTTATCGAGGAGGTTAATTAGTGGTTAGGGGAGGTCTAATTAAGTAATTGACAACATATATAAAGCCCCTAAGATAATTAGACTAACCTAAGCTCTCATAATTTCCCAAACCCAAGACTGTCTTCCTTCTCTCTTCTTTCTCTCTCAAGTTGAAGAACACCATAGACGGTCAAATACAAAGGGGTTCTAGGGCTTCAATTACCAAGATTTCTCCATCAATCTTCATCAAACAACAAGGTATGGTATTCCTTTCACCTTTGAGACCTCTTTCCTCAAAGGGTCCCATCAAATTGATTTAAAAAGTAGAGTTTTCATGTGGGTCTTTTCCAATCTAGAAATTGGACTTGTGAATTGCTTTGTTAATGATTTCGTTTGGATAATAAGAATAGATTAAAATCTATTCTAACTTAATTATGTTATCTCTTGATGGATTGGTCTAGTTTGTCAAAGATGACCTATACCCCTTAACCCTAGGTTGTGATCTTTATATGAATTGTGTAATAAAGGTTCAATTGAATTGGTTATTGGTTGAATTACTACTAGATGTTCTTAGTTTATCAATTATGAATAGATTATGGTGAATTATAGTCCTATCATGCTAGTTCTTGAGTAATTGATCTAGATTATGACTTTGACCTAATTCTTTTATCTTAAGCTATGAACTAGTGATGAATTTTGATATAGTGATTCAATTGGCCATGTTATCATGTTGATTATTGATGTGTAATTATACTACACCCTTATTGGGTTGAGTTAAGGTTTTATGGTAAGACCTTGATGATGGATTATGAAGAAGACTTGGTAAGTCTTGTGATCCCTACTCTTTTCTTCGATTGTGGTTACTTGAGATTGAGTGATGATATTGCATTGAAGTATATATGGTATTAAGATTGATAGGGATGGTATGCTGTTGAATTGAAATTTCTTGACTATGGTTTGTGAGGTGTTGGCTAAGATGTAAATATTATAAGGATGGTGATGATTTACCAATGTACCTTATCATGATGTGATTATGTAAATGTGCTAACTTCACTTATATGAATTTTAATGAAAGGACTATACTCATTCAATTCTTATTGATCTATGATAATGATGATCATACAAGGGTTATACCCTATGACCTACATTAAGCTATGATGATTAGTAAGGACATTAAAGTCATTTCAAAAGGGACTCTAGCTTAGCACCGAGTGAACTAGGGTGAGGAGTGTCTCTTCCCACATAGGGAAGGTAGGATCACTAATGTACTCTTGAGATTGGAGACCATAATGCATGTAGCATAAAGCGGGTCCCAACTATATCTCCTAGTTCTTGAACTATGTTGCCTCCATAGGAATACTAGCTAGTGTATCCACGTAGTTGCTATGTTCATGTTTTGGTACTACCTTGGCAAATAGTCCGCCTTTCTTCGGTGTAAGGTTCCATGACACCGGATTCCACATTATCTCATGTGGTCTATGTCGGTTAGGGCAAGATGTTCCCAAAAGGTAAAATGAACTAAATGAATGAATTCTAAGTAGGATAACGTAAGGGGTTTAGCTTAGTCTAGGTAGGGGTATGGAAATCTACCTAAACATTGCACTAGTTAGACTTGAGGGAGTCTTAGGAGGATGTTATTATATATGAATATGCTTATAATTGCACATGCTATGTATATGATGATCTTGCACATTGAGAATATTACATGATGATTAGTTTCACTTATGAATATGTGTTGGTCTCTAGTTCTAAAGTATGATAATATGTACTCTTATATGATATGCTATGTGAACTTGGATGTTAGTCATTGTTCTTGTTGAGTTTACTTGATTGAGTAAGATTATGGGGCTTTGCTTGATTATTGCACTTATTGACTTAATGAGGGTCCATGGGTAATTGTCTTGCTTTAGTTATGTTGTAATGAACTCTTATTCATGCTTGTTGCTATTATGACTTGATGATAGAGTTGCCTTGACTATGTGTTTAATTATGTGATATGCATGTTGACTTGACTAGACTTGGCATTGTTGGTCTTGTGATGTATATGCTTTTGACTTAATGGATATGTCTTATTGATTTGTATGGTCTTCTTGAATATGCGTAAGACTTTCTAAATGTAAAATAACATGTTTTAATGAAATGTCTCTTTTTAGCATGATTTCATAATATGTGTGCATATGGTCTCATACTTAGTACAAGTGGTGTACTAACCCCATTTTCTTCCTTTTACACCAAAATGTTAGGTTTCGGTCGTTGAAGGGCTTTGAGATAACTTTGAAGAAGACTTGGAACTCTCAACCATCAAAGTTGGGTAGGTCCTCACTTTCCGAGGGCAATGCCAATATCAAGCTATGAAGTTGTTTTAGTTTTAAGACTCTTATGTTCTTTCCTTTTCATTTGAGTGCTAAACATTGTATAGCCTATATGTGGCTTTATTACATTCATGAATGGGCTAGGCCCAATTTGATATACTTTTGTTAGATGGTTATGAGATGAGACATCCATTTGAGACTATGTTATATTTTATATATCTATGTGCAATAAAAGTAGAAGACTATGTAATCTTCCTATACGAAGGGTCTATGTATACTCGATATAACTATTATGTGTATGTATAGATCTATATAAACGTCAATGTAGAAGTAATGAAAAGTTTTAAATTTTCCACGTTTTTGACCTATGAATGTAATGATGTAAGCTGCCGGTTACTTCTAGGTGGTGCTCCCCGGATGTGACAAACTTTGTATCAGTTGAGGTCGAATATCTTTGAGTCGATGTCTCTCTCAACCACGTCTATGTAGATTCGTATTTATAATTGTGAAGCGCACCACACTTATGGATAGTAACCTATATGATGCTTATGAAACTCTCACTTTCTTGGAAGTCCAATATCGTGCCTCTGGAGTTTTGACTCTACGTGCTTTTAGCATCTAATCCTTTTATTATTATTATAGGCAATGAATACTCGAAGGAATGCAGCACGAAGACTTGAATAAGAGATTGCCAATGCTGGATCTCCTCCACGAGGCAATCAAGTTCCTCCTCTTGAGGAAGAAGTTAATGATAACCAAGCTCTGGTCAATCCTCCTCCTCCTTTGACGGATGGTGACATAAGGGTTGTTCTTCTCCACATGGCCCAAGCCATTACTACCCAAGCACATGCCATCACTTCTCAATTTCAAGCCATGACGGCGCAATATAATCGGGAGATTGTACCGCGAGCAAACCAACATGTTGGCACCATGGCCTCCCATTTGAGGGATTTCACTAGGATGAATCCCCCTACTTTCTATGGGTCCAAGGTTGAAGAAGACCCCAAGAATTCATTGATGAAGTCTACAAGATCCTTTATTCTATGGGTTTTCTACTAGTGAGAAGGCCGAGTTAGCCACTTACCAACTCAAGGATGTGGCCCAAGCGTGGTACGTCCAATGGAGGGACAATTGGCCTTTGAAAGGTGGACCCGTGACTTGGGAGGTGTTTAAAAGGTTTTTCTTGATAGATTATTTCCTAGAGAGAAGCGGGAAGCTAAAGTGGTGGAGTTCATCAACCTTCGCCAAGGAGGTATGAGTGTGCTTTAATACTCCTTGAAATTCACTAAATTGTCAAAATATGCTCGTTCTTTGGTTTCCGATCCTAGGGATGAAATGAACCGCTTTGTGACGGGAGAGTCAGATGATTTGCAAGAGGAGTGTCATTCGGCTATGCTACATAACAATATGAAAATTTTTCGTCTCATGGTTCATGCTCAACAAGTGGAAGAGGCAAAGGCTAATAGAAAGAGTAGAGATGCCAAGAGGGCAAGATCTTTTGATGGTGGTTCGTCAAAGGGTAGGCTTGATATCGAAGACAAGCCTAGGTTCAAGAAGAGGGTGTCTAATCAAGTTCCTTCCAAGTTCCCTAAGGTTAGGGATGATAGGGTGTCTAACCCTAAGCCTCAAAAGGGAAGGGGTACTAATTAACCAACCAAGAAGCCAACGTGTGGCAAGAGGCACTATGGTGATTGTCTTAAAGAAATGGATAATTGTTTTGGTTGTGGTAAAAGTGGGCATAAGGTTCGAGATTGTCCAAATATGAAGGGGAAAGACAAGGAGAGTGGGCAAGCAAGTGGTTCTAATGATGCTCCAAAGAAGAATCGCTTTTATGCTCTCCGCTCTAGGGCTGAGCAAGAGACTTCCCCCGATGTGGTGACTGGTATGTTGAAAGTATTTTCTATTGATGTATGCCTTACTTGATCTCGGTGCTACCTTGTCATTTGTTACTCCTCTAGTAGCTAAAACGTTTGACATCTTGACCGATATCTTGGATGAACCTTTTATGGTGTCTACCTCGGTGGGTGAGTCGGTTATTGCAAAAAGGGTGTATAGAAATTATCCTATAATATTGCATAATAAAGTTACTTATGTTGAACTAGTAGAACTTGATATGCTTGATTTCGATGTCATTTTGGGTATGGATTGGTTGTATGCTTGCTTTGCCTCTATAGATTGTAGAAGGAGGGTGGTGAAGTTTAACTTTCCAAATGAGACCGTTTTAGAGTGGAAGGGGGGAAATTCTATTCCTAGAGGTCGTATCATCTCTTGTCTTAAGGCTTGTAAAATGATCTCTAAAGGGTGCTTATACCATATAGTAAGGGTCCAAGATTTAGACTCCGAAATTCCTCAGTCGGTCCTCGTAGTGAGGGAATTTCCGGAGGTCTTTCCTAATGATCATCCCGGTATTCCTCCCAAACGGGAAATTGATTTTGGTATCGACTTGTTACCGGATACAAATCCCATTTCAATTCCTCCTTATCGGATGGCTCTGGCCGAATTGAAAGAGTTGAAGGCTCAACTCAAAGATTTACTAGACAAAGGCTTCATTAGACCTAGTATTTCTCCATGGGGTTCTCCAGTTTTGTTTGTGAAGAAGAAAGATGGTTCCCTTAGAATGTGTATCGATTATCGACAACTCAATAAAGTCACTATTAAGAACAAGTATCCTCTCCCTCCGATTGACGACTTGTTTGATCAACTCCAAAGGGAAAGCCACTTTTCTAATATTGACTTGATATCGGGGTATCACCAACTTAGGGTGAGAGGTGAGGATATACCAAAAATAGCATTTCGGACTAAATATGGTCACTATGAGTTTTTCGTAATGTCTTTTGGTCTAACTAATGCCTCGGCGACGTTTATGGATCTCATTAATAGGGTGTTTTGAAGTTACCTGGATTGATTTGTCATTGTCTTCATTGACGACATCTTGGTATATTCGAAAAATGAGGGTAATCATATGAACCATTTGAGGGTGGTGTTACAAGTGCTTAAGGAAAATCAATTATTTGCCAAGTATAGCAAATGTGAGTTTTGGTTGAGGTCGGTGGGTTTTTTGGTCATATCATCTCTAGTGAGGGAGTTGAGGTTGATCCAAGGAAAACCGAGGCGGTGAAAAATTTTCCTAGGCGATTGACTCCAACCAACATTATGAGTTTCTTGCGTCTAGCGGGTTATTATCAAAGGTTTGTGGATGATTTTCCGTCTATTGCATCTCCCTTGACTACTTTGACCCAAAAGAGTAAGAAATTTGAATGGTCGGAGGCATGTGAGAGAAGCTTCCAAATTTTGAAAGATAGGCTTACTTCTGCTCTGGTGTTGACTTTACCGGAGGGTACCAAGGGTTTCATTGTATATTGTGATGCATCCCGAGTGGGTTTAGGGTGTGTGCTTATGCAACATGGGAAAGTAATAGCCTATGCTTCTAGGCAACTTAAGGTGCATGAGAGGAACTATCCAACTCATGATCTTGAGTTAGCGGCCGTGGTATTTGCCTTGAAAATATGGAGGCATTACTTGTATGGTGTTCATGTTTATGTGTATAACGACCATAAGAGCCTCCAATATGTGTTTATTCAAAAGGAGTTGAATCTCCGCCAAAGAAGGTGGTTGGAATTGTTGAAAGATTACTACATGAGTGTCCTCTATCACCCCGGCAAGGACAATGTGGTTGCGGATGCTCTAAGTCGTATGGGCATGGGTAGTGTGTACCACGTAGAGGAAGCCAAGAAATACCTAGTGAAAGATGTTCATAGGTTGGCTAGATTGGGTGTTAGGTTGGAAGGTTCTCCAAATGGTGGTTTTATGGTCTATCATAACTCCGAGTCATCATTGGTGGTTGAGGTCAAGTCCAAACAACACCTTGATCAACCATTGATGGAGTTGAAGGAATCGGTTCTTAGTAAGCTTAATGAGTCATTCTCCTTAGGAGGGATGGTGTCTTGAGGAATCAAGGAAGGTTGTGTGTTCCCAATGTAGATGGTTTGAGGAACTGGATTCTTGAGAAAGCTCATGGGTCCCGTTACTCCATTCATCCGGGTTCGACAAAGATGTACATGACCTTAGGGAAGTGTTTTGGTGGGAAAGTTTGAAAAAGGACATAGCGGAATTTGTTTCGAATGTCCAAATTGCCAACAAGTGAAAGCCGAACACCAAAAGTCAGGTGGATTACTACAAGAAATCCAAGTTCCTACTTGAAAGTGGGAAGACATCAATATGGATTTTATGGTAGGTTTGCCTCGGACACAAAAGCGATATGACTCTATATGGGTGGTTGTGGATAGGTTGACCAAATCTGCTCATTTCATTCCCATCAAGTCTACTTATTCGGCAGAAAATTATGAGAGGATCTTCATAGATGAGATTGTGTATCGCCATGGTATCCATTTTCCATCATATCGGATAGGGGTGCACAATTCACATATAGGTTTTGGAGGGCATCCAAGAAGGGTTGGGTACCAAGGTGAAGTTATGCACCGTTTTTCATCCCCAAATGGATGGACAAGCGGAGCGTACTATTCAAACCCTTGAGGATATGCTTAGAGCTTGTATTATTGATTTTAAGGGAAATTGGGATAAGCATTTGCCTTTGGTGGAGTTTGCTTACAGCAATAGCTATCGTTCATCTATATCTATGGGTAATTGATCTAGATTATGACTTTGACCTAATTCTTTTATCTTAAGCTATGAACTAGTGATGAATTTTGATATATTGATTCAATTGACCTTGTTATCATGTTGATTATTGATGTGTGATGATACTACACCCTTACTGGGTTGAGTTAAGGTTTTATGGTAAGACCTTGATGATGGATTATGAAGGAGACTTGGTAAGTTTTATGATCCCTACTCTTTTCTTCGATTGTGGTTACTTGAGATTGAGTGATGATATTGCATTAAAGTATATCTGGTATTAAGATTGATAGGGATAGTATGCTGTTAAATTGAAATTTCTTGACTATGGTTTGTGAGTTGTTGGCTAAGATGTAAATGTTATAAGGATGGTGATGATTTACCAATGTACCTTATCATGATGTGATTATGTAAATGTGCTAACTTCACTTATATGAATTTTAATGAAAGGACTATACTCATTCAATTCTTATTGAGCTATGATAATGATGATTATACAAGGGTTAGACCCTATGACCTACATTAAGCTATCATGATTAATAAGGACATTAAAGACATTTCAAAAGGGACTCTAGCTTAGCACCAACTGAACTAGGGTGAGGAGTGTCTCTTCCCACATAGGGAAGGTAGGATCACTAATGTACTCTTGAGATTGGAGACCATAATGCATGTAGCATAAAGAGGGTACCAACTATATCTCCAAGTTCTTGAACTATGTTGCCTCCATAGGAATACTAGCTAGTGTATCCACGTAGTTGCTATGTTCATGTTTTGGTACTACCTTGGCAAGTAGTCCGCCTTTCTTTGGTGTAAGATTCCATCACACCGGATTCCACATTAGCTCATGTGGTCTATGTCGGTTAGGGCAAGATGTTCCCAAATGGTAAAATGAACTAAAGGAATGAATTCTAAGTAGGATAACCTAAGGGGTTTAGCTTAGTCTAGGTAGGGGTATGGGAATCTACCTAAACATTGCACTAGTTAGACTTGAGGGAGTCTTAGGAGGATGTTATTATATATGAATATACTTATAATTGCACATGCTATGTATATGATGATCTTGCACATTGAGAATATTACATGATGATTAGTTTCACTTATGAATATGTGTTGGTCTCTAGTTCTAAAGTATGATAATATGTACTCTTATATGATATGCTATGTGAACTTGGATGTTAGTCATGGTTCTTGTTGAGTTTACTTGATTGAGTAAGGTTATGGGGCTTTGCTTGGTTATTGCACTTATTGACTTAATGAGGGTTCATGGGTAATTGTCTTGCTTTAGTTATGTTGTAGTGAACTCTTATTCATGTTTGTTGCTATTATGACTTGATGATAGAGTTTCCTTGACTATGTGTTCAATTATGTGATATGCATGTTGACTTGACTAGACTTGGCATTGTTGGTCTTGTGATATATATGATTTTGACTTAATGAATATGTCTTATTGATTGGTATGATCTTCTTGAATATGCATAAGACTTTCTAAATGTAAAATATTATGTTTTAATGAAATATCCCTTTTTAGCATGATTTCATAATATGTGTGCATATGATCTCATACTTAGTACAAGTCGTGTACTAACCCCATTTTCTCTCTTTTTACCCAACATTTTAGGTTCCGGTCGTTGAAGGGCTTTGAGATGACTTTGAAGAAGCCTTGGAACTCTCAACCATCCAAGTTGGGTAGGTCCTCACTTTTCGAGGGCAATGCCAATATCAAGCTATGAAGTTGTTTTAGTTTTAAGACTCTTATGTTCTTTCCTTTTCATTTGAAAACTAAACATTGTATAGTCTATATGTGGCTTTATTACATTGATGTATGGGCTAGGCCCAATTTGATATACTCTTGTAGATGGTTATGAGATGAGACATCCATTTGAGACTATGTTATATTTTATATATCTATGTTCAATAAAAGTAGAAGAGTATGTAATCTTCCTAATCGAAGGGTCTATGTATACTCGATATAACTATTATGTGCATGTAGAGGTCTATGTAAACCTCAATGTAGAAGTAATGAAAAGTTTTAAATTTTCCGCGTTTTTGACCTATGAATGTAATGATGTAAGTTAAGAGGCTAGTCTTAGTCCTCAAAGAGGACGACGACGCCGGTTACGTCTAGGGGGTGCTCCCCGGATGTGACATTATATAAGATGATTATTCATAAAAAAGATTTATATTATGGAATAAGAAAACAAAAAGGAAATAGAAAAAATAATAATATATTGAGCAGAGAGGTAAAGATTCCTTTTTAGAGAGTAAAAAAGATAATTGGGGTGGAGTTGCGGTTGTCTGAAAAAAATAGAGAACTCTATATTTGAAGAGTAATAGAGTATATGGTACGAGATGCCCTTAAGGGGGCTTATTTATGGGTCGGATTAGGTGTTTATGTGTTCGAATTTTTTAGGGGCATAATTAATCTCTTTCCATTTTTTAATAAATGACATGTGGTAAGGTCAAAATGACATGGCAATTCAATATGACATTTAAAGAAATAAAAAATGAGTTGGATATGTCTAGCATACCAACTAACGCCCGTAAGGGCATTTCTAAGCCAAAATTTAGACAACGAGGGTATGAGTGAGCCGAACTTTAAACAGAAGGTATATCTAGACCTTTTCGAATAGTTTAGGGGCATATTTTGACCCTTTTCCCAAATAAAAACTAAACAAAATTGTTAAAAATGGGTCGGATTAGGTGTTTATGGTCTAAATCCCTTTCTATTTTCATATAAATACCATGTGGTAAGGTCAAAATGACATGACAATTCTATGTGACATTTAAAGAAATGAACAATGAATTGAATATGTCCAACATACCAACTAACGCTCATAAAGGCATATTTGGGCGAAAAGTAGGACGGCGAGGGCATGAGTGAGCCAAACTTTAAACGGGGATATATCTAAACCTTTTCGAATAGTTTAGGGACATATTTGATCCTTTTTCCTATTAAAAAAGATATGAATTTTCTAAAGAAGATAATGAAACTTCATAATAGACAAAAATAATGGAGAAATAACATAGTAATTATACATTACATCACATGATGCCATAGGCATATAAAATTATTAATTCAAAATTAAACTAAACAAAATCCCTCACTCAAATCACATAAAAAAAGTCATTCATTATTAATTTTCACATTGTATATAAGTGTTACTGCATCAACTAATATTTTTAAAATGGATTATTTATTTTATCATCTAATCTACTTTATATTTTTTCTTCTGTAAAATTTGATAAAGGAAAAGTATAACGTACTCTCCAATTAACTGTAATTACATGTGTTTTTTTCTCTTCTTTTTTTTTTGCAAAATATAATTTTGTAATATTTTTTTTAAAAGAATATTTTAGTTGGTTACTCTTTTTTATTTCTTTTTGGTTAATTAAAAATACATATACAAAAGAATTTTAAATTATTCTTTGAATATTAAAATTATTGATTTTTGTTAATATCTTAGTATGTTAAAATAAATACAATTTGTGTTATATAATTGGTTCAATTTATTAATTTTTACTTAATCAGGTTTTAGAGTTTGCAGTTTGAGTGTGAATGTAATGGAAAGTTTTAAAACTGTCTATTTATGTTCTCATTTTTATTTAAATATATAATTTAATTATTATTTTTAATTTTTAATATAAAAAAGATCATTCAAATATTTATTTTTTAATTTTTATCCTTATATAAATATTAAAATTTACAATTTGTGTAGAATATAATTTGTTTTATTATGAACTTTTAATTAATCAGATTTTAGAGTTTGTGTTTGAGTGGGAATGTAATGACAAGTTTGTAACACCCCAGAATTTATTTTCGAACTAAGACTTGAGTCGTTAATCGTAGTGAGTATGTTTTTCCAAGGAATATAAAAAAAATTGTTATTAAGTTTAGATAACTAGATGTAGCACCTTGAGTTCTAAAAGGAACTAAATTGAAAATAGCAAAAATCTGAAATTTGGAGAGTTAAACTAAGTATGAGTTTTGGGTCACTTTCAAACGACTATAGATCCTATAACATGATGAGTTAGGTGTGCAACATGATACCATTGGAAAGAACTTCGAGTTATCTTTCCAACGCCGCTGAGTTTGCTAAGTTTCGAGTTTGGATGAGTGGGATATGACCTTTTGAAGTTAGGCTATCCAGTTAAGGAAAGTTAGCCGAAAACAGTGAGGGGTATTTTGGTTCTTTACTTACCCAATCATATTTAATTCATTTTTAGTACTATTATAAGGGTATAATACTTTTAGGTTCATATTTATAATCCTAATATACGCCTCGGGTTTTAGTTGAAAGTTCAAGAAGAGGCAAGAAGAGAAAAGAGGAGAAAAGAGGAGAGGATCAAGCGTTCGTCGAGATTCTTGCGTCTTGTTGTGGAATTTCACCATGGGTTAATCTCTAAGAGGTATGTAAGCTTTCATAGTGTTGAATTTTTTCACCCACACGCTAAACATGTTATTTTCAGCATAACTTCATTCTCAAAAAGTTGAAGGATTTAAGTTCTTGATAGGTGTTCTTAAGGTTCATTGTAGAACTTGTCTTGTTGGCGTTTTAATGATTTCTTTGAGATGAAATTGATTTTTTTGAGTGTATTAGTATTTACTTAGGTTGGGTAATTGAATCTAAGGAAAACTTGTGAAAAGAAATCGATTAAAAGCGATTTAGGGTCAGAAAACAAGTGACACAATTCGTCGAAAATATGCCTGGGGATGCTGGCGCGGCGCGCCCCAGATGCGCCCAAAGGGATGGGACGGCGCATCTGTTGTGCGCCCAAATTCACACTATGATGTTAAGGGATGGCGCCCCGCGCCCGGAACGCGCCAGGGTCGCCTGCCCCCACTCCTAGTCCGTCGGTTGTCCTGCTTGAGCTCATTTAAAGTGTATCTTCACTCCTTTTGATGCTAAACACTTTAAACTACTTCTAAACACTTATAAATCATTAATAACATGAATCATAACCTTTAAACAATAATTCAAATTTAAGGTAAAGTCAAGATTAAGTTTTGAGAGTTCTTTCGAACCTTTTGAGAGAATCCCTTTGAATCCTTTTGAGAAGTCCACTACAAGTTCTAGTAACTTGTTTCAAGACTCAATTAAGTGAGTATGAGAGTGAGGAGAATGTATAAATGAGTCTACAATATCATCTAGATACTTCATATAATGAACCATAACTCTTGAATTCATAATTCACATTCAGGAGAGAGTTAACAGTAAAGTTCAAGAAAGTCTTTAAGTTCAATTGTGAATTCTTTTAGATCTATCATTGATTTGAATTAAGTTTTGAGGAAGTAAGTAAGAGAATGAGAATATTTGTATACATGAGTTCCATCAAGTTACTTAGACCTTCGATTCGAGTTGTTCATGCCCATAACTTCCGCTTGAACTACATAAATTGAGTATCATTGAGAGGAATATTATCTCCAAATTCCAAGTCTTGAGTATTATGTTCCTTATTCCTTTTGAGATAATATTCCTAATCATGGTACTATTACATATTAACCATTAAGTCCTTGAGTTATGTAGTTCATGTCCATAATTCCACATGAACCCTCAGAGTCAAGCTTGAGTCATTGAGTTAAGTAGTTCATGCTTATAATTCTGCATGAACCCTCCGAGTCGATCATTCTTGAGATGAGTAGTATCATTTACTCCTTGAGTTCTGGAGTTTTGAGTTCAAGTATTGAGATTTATACATGGTTATTGAAAACCTTGAATTGAGTTTTTCATGTTCATAATTCAACGTGAACCCTATTGAGAAGTCTTTTTTCAAATTATTTTAAAACTTGTTTTAAAGATTTGATCACTGAGTTGATAAAGAGTAAAGTTGAAGTTCTGTTCTTCAAATAAGTATATGGGAACTAAGTATTCCCTAAGAGTTTATAAATATTTTAACATTTAATTTAATAGGAAACTAAGAGTTCCATCAGAGTGTAATCAAGAAAAGGGAACATTGATTACAAGAGGGCTTTTTAAAGCTAAAAAGGGTTGAACAAATTATCTCAACCCAGAGGAAGAAAGTTATTTTAAAAGCTTGAGATAAAGTATATTTTGGGAGTAGTATTAAGCACCGATATGGGGATGAGAGTTCATATTAACTCAAGTATCCATGTAAACCATGTATCCATCATGGGTATTAATGGGTCATACTTTTTAGATGATCACATAAGGTAAGCCAATGGATCCACTAGGTTGAGGATGTTCTATGCGACGGCAAAGTATAAGACAGTTCTGGTAGCGTGAGAGAGACGCTGTATCACCACTTAGGCTCATAGTGGTGGTTGTCGGTTAGAGAATCTCCCAAAGAAACTATATTACGTTCTTATATAAGTAAAGTTGAGTTTGTTATTGCATTTTCTTTAATGAAATAAGTTGCTTTTACTATTTAATAAATCTTTCTATATATTGCATGCATATTCTTGCTTTATACTGAGTTGAGTATCCAGAGTCGAATATCCTATCTTTGAGTTGAGTTGCTAATCTCTAGTTGATTATCTTATTCTTGATTTGAGTTGAGATGAAAAGAGGTAAGTATGTTTCCTTTTTATCAAGTTCAAGCCTATGTTTTATGCTTAAGAATTCCCCTTACATGCTCGTACATTCCACGTACTGAGCCAATTGACCTGCATCTTCTCATGATGCAGACACATGTATTCAGGATCTTCAATAGGAGCTCTGTTGATACATCCGAGAGTTCGAGTTAGCTATGGTGAGCCTCCTTTCTTCCGGAGAATTTCATTTACTTTTCAGTTTAGTCAGGATGTCGTGGTCAATCTTGCCCCAACTTCCATCTTTATCATTTAGAGGCTTTATAGATAGTCAGTTTAGTTAAGAAGTCTCTATTTACTCATTTATTTCATTAAATATTTTAAAGACGAAAGTTGTCTGTTTATGGCGAGTTGAATATATTAATTTGATTATTCAAAGTTTTCATTTGAGTTGAAGCATTATAATTGAGTTTCATGATTTAAATTTGTTTTAAACTTCTGTATGCTTAAGTTAGTCTTCTGCTTGTAGTCAGTCTGGATGAGGGTTCGCTTGGAGACCAGCAATAGTCTTCGAGTGCCGGTCACGTCAAGGGTGTAGTCTCGAGTCGTGACAAAGTTTTAAACCGCCTACTTATATCCCAATTTATATTTAAATAAATACATTTTTTGAATTTTTAATTTTAAAATAGATCATCAAAATAGATTAGTCAAAAATTTAATATTTAATTTTATCTTAAATAATATTACGAATTTTAATTAATTCTAATTAATTAAAATTACTCATTTTTTAAAACTGATCCCACTTAAAATAATTATTAACGACAATTACATGCGTCTTTTTTTATTTGTAAAATAGAAATTTGTAATATTTATTTTTAAAAGATTTTTTAGTTGGTTACCCTTTTTATTTATTTTTGGTTAATTTAAAATACATATATAAAAGAACTTCAATTTTTATTTTTTTATTTTATAATTGTTGAATTTGTATACGGCTGACATGTGACACTTTTTTACTTCTCTTATTAATCACTCAAAATTCAAAATTATACGCAATAAATATAATATATATATATATATATATATATATATATAATAATAATAATTTCATTTTAATTGATATTTTTTAAACCAACTATCCAGATTTAACTTTGGTTTTAATTTAAAAGTATTTTACTATCTCCGATTCGTATAAGAATAAGTTAATTTGATTAAACAAAATAAACCTTTTAAGCGTCTTTCATAAAAATATTATAACATATAAATAGGCTCTAAAACTGATTTTTAGTGTATAAAGAGAGTTACATATCATTTTCATAAAAATACACTTTGTATAAGTGAATTCATGGGATAGTTAATATTTTATTATATAACTATAGCATATATTGATAATTAAGTGTGCATTTTCTCCCTCATATGAAAACTCTTCCTTCTTTTTTTTTGTTTTCTGTTAATGGGTTAATTAAGATGAAGTAAGCAAGCGTCTGAATATCACTATTATATTAAAAAAAAAAGAGAGAAGAGAAATTCAAAATTAAACAATTTATCAGGTTATTTGCATACACACTTTAATATAAAAAATAAAAATAAAAATAGTAACTAAACTAATAATTAAGTTATAATTTATGCTCACATCAATTATTCTTCAATGCAAATCGTTGGTCAACTTAAAATTAACATATTAAAAATCAATTGTCTTTTATATTTGTTCCCATTATTGACGGTAGAACAGTTCCAAATTCACAACAAATACGAATAAACTTAAATACAATGTCAAATTTGATTTTATAAAAAGAGCCCCAAAAAGTTAAAGCACAATTTTCATTTTTTTAAAACATTCCAAAACGTAAAAATATATAAATAATTACATTTTATTTATTACTTCTGAAATTCTAAACTTTTTTTGTAAGAGTTTGAAAAAGTGTGAGATCTATGAGCTCCATCAAACCTTGCAAAATATGATTTGCATACATCAATCTTCAGATTTTAGATGAACGTTTAAATATCCTTTGAATATCGTCACAAATATGAAGTACTTCAGTTCTCAACTTTCTGATAAGATTGACTCTAAGCGTTCTCCAAAGCAATAAAAAAATACATAATATGAGAGAAGTGTCTCTACAAATTGATCAATAATAAAGGTGGATTATGATTTGACTAAACCTTACATACAACAATTGCATAAGGTCTTGGTCCTCTGATTACGCGCATCCTATTGTTAAAATAATATTGCTCGGAGATAATTGTCCTTAGTTGCAACATTACAATAGTCATCTGTCACGTCCGGGGTCTACACCCTGGACGTCGCCGACACCCAGTAATCATTGTTGGCCTTGAGCGAACCCTTGTCATGGCTTACTCTCAATTATGATGTAAGAAACATTCTGAAAAGAAATACTTAAATCATAATAGCTTGGCAAAAATGTCACATAAATTCATAACAAAGTATTTGAAATATCGTAATAAGAGACTCCACTAAGTTGTATTATAGTCTATGAAGCCTCTATAATACTAAGATAGATGTTGGGACAGACCCCACAACATCCTACAAAAAGGAAAAGACTGATAAGCAATAAATATGTGTCCTCCAGAATGCAAGGAGGCTCACCACTGACTCCAGATGCTGACACTGGATCAAAGAGGCGCTGGATGTTGATCCTGGTTACCTGCGTCTGCATCATAAGACGATGCAGGCCAACTGGCATCAGTACATTGAATGTACGAGTATGCGAGTTGTAATGCTAAACAACGACTTAAGCTTGATGATAATAAGATGAACTTACCTTGGCTCTGCTCAACTCAATCTATGTATATAAAATAATTTAGAACACATGTGATATATGTAAAACTTGTAAAATAGTAAAACAACTTAGTTCGTTAAAGAAATGCAATAGCAAACTCAACTTTACTTATATTTGAAATTAATATAGTTTATGTAGGAGATTCTCTAACCAACAACCATCACTATGAGCCTAAATGATCGTACAACATTTTACCTCACGCTGCCAAGGACCATCCTATACCTTGCCATCGGTATAGGACCTTACTTAACTTAGTGGATCCACTAGCTTAACCTACGTGATCATCTAAAAAGTATGACCAGTTAACACTCATGATGGCTACATGGTTTACATGGAGACTTGAGTTAATATGAACTCTTATCCCCACATCAGTGCTCAATACTACAGCAAAAAAAATTTACTTTAGCTCATGCTTTTAGAATAACTTTCTTTCTTTGGGTTGAGATAATTTGTTCAACACTTTATCTTTAATAAGCTCTCTTGGAATTAATATTCCCTTTTCCTGTTCAAAACTCTTCCGCGGAAATCTTAGTTCCCTCTTAACTTAAATGTGAAGGCATTTATAAACTTTCTAGGGATTACTTAGTTCTCTTATACCTTTTGAGAATCGAACTCAACTCTTTACTCTTTGCTTGACTTGTAACTTAATTCTTAAGGGAATACTTAGTTCCCTTATAAATTTTGAAGAAAAGACTTCAACTTCTTACTTTTTACTTTAACTTGAGACTTGAGCTTTAAATCGAAGTTAATACGTTTAAATAAGAATCTTGCAAACTTTAAGAAACTTTACTTTAACTTACTTTATAGCTTTAGACTTGACTTTTTGACTTCCTTGACTTTGATTCTAACTTTCCTAGAATTAAATTATGGATTCAAGGTTCATGATTCATGTTTATGGATGATTTCATGATGTTTAGATGTACTTTAGCGTATAGGAATCAACTAGGAATCGTAAGGTACATCACTTAGGAACTAGTACGAAAAGATAGGGAAAGAACGGGGTCTCCAGGTGGCCTTGGCGCTCTGAGAGGCGTGGAGAGCCAGAGCCTGACGGACAGACTCTGGTCGGAGGTGCTCTGGATGGCGTGACGCGCCAGGGCCTGTCAGACAGAGTCTGTCCTGAGGGGCTCTGGCATGCGCGGCGCCCCAGGGTGTGTCAGACGGGAATTCCGACCTTTCTTCTTTGTTTTTCATCTCTAAACCTTCTAAACTTCCATGGATCTCACCCCAAATACTTAGGATTGCTGATAACCTCAATACCCAATAGATTTGACTCGAAAAAAAACCCGGAAGCACGAATCAAATCAACTAAAGGCATGCTACAACTCAACCAACAAGAATTGAACAATTTTTCATCAAGAACTTCAATATTCATCATTCAATCTATTCAAAACACGTTGAATTAAACATGTTGGTGTGTGGGTGAACGAACTCAACACAGAAAGATCTCACATATCTTATAGGGATCACCCCCGACGAATTCCACTTGAAGATCTTGGCGTTCTTGATGAATTCTTGGCCTTTTCTCCTTTCTCCTTCTTCTCTTCTCTTTTCTCCCAACCCCTAGCGTATTCCAATTTTCTAAAACTGACTTAAGGCTCAGTTTTACCCCTAATAAACCCTTAAAACGAATTAGGAAATAGTAGGGTGAAAAGACTACTTTATCCTTACTAAAAATTCGGATTGGGACCTTCCTCAGTCCCACAACCCAACTTCTGATAGGCATATCTCCCTCATCTGATATCGAAAATGCGCAAACTCGGCGGCGTTGAGAAGATCTCTCCAAGGGATTTCCAACCATATAAAGAACTGACTCTAACTCATCCTGAGGTAGAAGTTATGACCGTTTGAAAATGGTCAAAAACTGACTTTTTACACTTAGGAAATTTTCCAGATTTTTTATATTTTTCCAAAAATGATAAACTTTAGTTTCTTAGCTTATTCTTAGCTATTACGAGTTGTTACGAGATGTTACATCATCCATCAATCACCCAATAAATTTATGTTATATTAGTTACTTTTTGATTACCGATAAATTTAAGATTAAAATTTTATGGATTTAAATTAAAAATTTGTATCTCAACTATAAATACATATTTAATTAATATGCTCATCAACATATTTATTTTCTTATAATCCATAGTAGAGAAACAGTAAGTAAAAAGATATAGAAAAATAATTCATTAGCCTTCAGAGGTAATGAAGTGAATGCATTACCTTCTAAGAAATTAATTAATTTTCTAACTAACTTTATTCATGGACACGTACAAATCTTGAAAACTATTTATTTCGACTCTGTCATTAGAAAACAAAGAAGAACTATAACGGAGGTAAAACTATAAAATATGAAGAAGAAAAAAAATACTGACATGAAATGGCCCAAGTGGCTATATAGCTAAATACATATATATATATATATATATATATATGCTCCCAAAAACTTGCTACCTGTAGTTGTTTTTGAAGTATATCAAACAGGAAGAAAAAATTAAGAAAATGAATGACATCTTTGATTATTCAATACTAAAAAAATAAATCCTACCATTAAAACATTACAAATAATGAAATAACTTGCATATTTATTTATTTTAGAATTTTTGAATTTCATTAATGTTATGAATTCATCAACGTACTTAGAATCTAACATCACATAATACATGTTATTATTGTAATTTAATATAAATGAAATGATTCCTTCCTTTCTAGTTTTCTTATAACCAAACGTCGTGGATCAATGATTCAAATTTTACAATACTAAACAAAATAAAAAATAATATAATCATGTCAAATTAATATTGTAGAAAATACAAATGAAATATCATCAAGTTGAAGACGATTGACCGAAGCTTGAGTTGTAGTTTAACAAATTTATTGAAAACGATTGAGCAATGCTTAAGTTGTAGTTGAACAACTTCATGACTAAAATAATTAAAAAATAATTCATGGAATGATATGAACGTGAATAGAAGCCTTACATTAAAAACACCTCATAGAAAGAGAATTATGTGAATGATAAACACACTGTGCTGTTTTAAACACATAACCTGACAGTTTTTTAATAAAAAATAAATTTAAATTCGATGTCATATTAATGGAAGTTGTAACCGTAAGAATTCAATATCTATTGTGATCGTGGGGTTAATATGTACGGAATTTATGGGATAGCAGTTATTTTGGTCTCTCTTTGTTTATTTTTTTTAATTCTATTTAGCTTTTGTCTTTTTCTGTCTTTATGTTTTGCTTTTTTTTTCTTTTAAAAAATATAATAATAAAATATTAAATGTTATTTTTCCTTTATAAACAATTTGTTAAATTGGCGTTCACACTATTTGGTTAGAATTCCATTAGTTATTAATAACTCATGGACATGAGAGTTAAAGAACTCAGTGTCATTATCAGTTCTAAGGCACCTCGCATTTTTTTCAAACCGAGTTTGAACCATGTTTAGAAACTTTTTCAAGACAACAAGAGTGTAAGACTTGGTGTGCATTAATAAGATGAAGGTATGATTGGACATATCATCTACTAATGTGAGAAAGTTTCTTTTATTATCATGATTATAAACCCTATAGGGTCCCCACACATCACCATGAACAATAGAAAAAGTAGAAGAAGAAGTAGAAGAGCTAGATGGAAATGAGAATCTGATTTTTTAGCAATGGGACAAACATACATTTATGAGTCATATCTTGTACAATAGATAGAGATTCTATCTTACTTAGAGTCTTAAGAGGAGCATGTCTAAATCTCATATGCCAAAGACTAGTTACAGAATAAGAGTGACAGGTAGTGGAAACCGAAGAAGTAAAATTGATAGAACTAGTAAAATTGTTGGTGATTGAGAGTTGTCTGTAGCATATATAAACCTTAATTTTCTTTACGAATTCCTACTAAAGAGATCCTGAAAGATACATAAGTCAGAAAAAATTAACGCAACACATCTCAATTACTTTGTTAATTGTGAAACAGACAGAATGTTGTACTTGAATTCAGGGATAAAATCTAGCATATATATGGTAAATAATAAAATATCTGAATTTAAAATAAACAACTTTACATAAATGTTGTTGATTGGTAACAATTGTGCTTATAGGCTATCTTTTACTATTCAACTAGATAAAGACGCCCGAACACCGCCCGAGCCCGACATTTTAAATTAAATGTTCTAGTTTTTTTTGAGAATTTTGCAACTCCAATAGTCTATATAGCAGATGCATGCTTCACCGTGACCACACCTTTACCTTTAATCTCCTTCCACGGTTCTCGTCAAATTCTCCGCAAAATATCTCATAATAGGTTTTAAACTCTATTTTTAGATATTTTAATTATTTTTAGGCGAATAGCCGCACCTATATCCATATATGGATTCATATCCCCGAATCTTAAATATTAAATCATGAAGAATCTGACCTCTAGAATACACCCTCACCCGAGTCAGAGCAAATTAGTATATTAGAGCTAATTTTGACACCCCCTTCTAAAAGACATGGTTGACATTAGGACTTGCAACCTTGACACTCCCGACCTTTTCATCTCCCTGCATGGCAAGTGGGCGTTGTATTAAATTTTATTGGAATTCAGAGTAGTTTAATACAATGTCTACTCGCCTTGCAGGGAGATGAAAAGGTCGGGGTGTCGAGGTTGCAGGTCCTAATGTCAACCATGTCTTTGAGAAGGGGGTTAAAATCTCAAGTAGCCCACTATTATATCTAAATTCTAATTCTATCTAGAAAAGTCTGTAGAGAATAGCAGAAGAAAAGTATAATTGGAGAACCCTACTGCTAGCCCTAGATCGTTAACTAAGATCGAAAGATTCAACTAAAGAAGAGGAATCTAGAAGGGAGAAAGAGTATTTTGTATAAAAAGAACTTTGTTATGGAAGAGACTAGTTGATTTGGGTTGTTTACAAATGACTATGACAACTCCTATTTATACTAGAGTAAAGATGCTTTTAGAAACTATTCTAGATAGATCTACAAGAAAATGTAGATTTTTCTATCTAATACGAAATGTAGATTTTTCTATAATACACTATAAATATCTACTTCGCTAGAACATCTAGATTTTTTCCTAAGTATAAAAGATATTTACTCTACAAAATTCCAGAAAGTTCTACTAATTAAGTATCTAAAGTAGTTTTTGTACCTCCAAAAATTATCTTTATTTTTTACAAAGTCCGTATTTTTCCAATTAACTTCACTCAAAATTGGAAAATATCCACATACACCTTGGTTGACACGAGTAATATAAGTCATGTTATGTTGTTGAATAACATTTGTTGAGAACTCGTGTGTTTGGGAGTCCTACTTATTAAATAGACAAAGATTTTACCTGCAATTTCAGAGAGAGAGGCGAAAGCAAAAGCCTATGGGGTCACTTCTGTAACTGGATAACTAGTATTGAAAATGCATTGGATAATTTGATGTTTTGATGATCCATATCTTATTGACGATAACATCTGTATTCATTATATATTGCCTTCATTTCTGCTCCTCCAGTAGACATTGATGGTATTCGGAACCTTTTGTTTACATGAGAGGAAATAAGATCTATTTAAATCAAACAACGTAACGTAAATGTTGCAGATTGCTAACAAATGTGATTTTAGACTATTTTTTTTACTATTCAATTATGTAAATTTATGAAAACTTTGACCATATTCTAATTGAGGTTATATTCAACTCATATAATATTAAATTGTTCTATCATTAAAAGTGAAAATCTAGAAATTTAATTTTTTCCCCATGATTTATAATGTTTAATTTGCCTTTTGAATGTTGACAAGGAAATGCAACTATCAATCTTTTATTACGTAGGAAGTTGTGCTACAAAAAAATTAAAATGAATCGGAGCTTGGTGAAATTAAAATTAAACGACATTCATAGCTTTTATATAAAAAGTCAAGCTTCATACAGGTAAGCATATTCTACACTTGAGTACAATAGTATAAACTAACTATGTGTGCAAGTTCAGTCACAGGTTACCAAAGCTGCAACCAATATGTTCTTGGGTGATCATGTTGAGTCGATTTTGCATCATAACCCTGTTGAAATAAGGAGGAACGTGCAACAGGTACAAGCATGTTTGTGCAGAAGGCAAGTGTTCACAAGACTCCGAAGTTCTAGAGATGCAAAGTCTAGAATATAAACCACGAAAACCCTCTAGAGGTAGATACCTTATTGAAGTCCAGAAGAAAAGAAGCGCCTTTTTCTTCTCAGCAGACATACCCTCAACTATCTGCATGTAAAGAAAAAAGGAAAATAAATATATGTTAGAAAGAGCGGGTTAAAGTGTGAAGTTGTAAATACCATGACGATATATGACTACCTTCCAAAACCAGGATATTTGACAATCATTTTCTTCGTATCCATTGTAATTTGTATGTGCTTTCCAATCTTCAACAGAAATAGCAGTTCCACTCCCATCAAGCATTTTATCAAGATCTTCAAGATATAAACTCCAAAACAAGGAAGTTTTGATACTTGAGGTAGTTACATCAGAAAAACCTTGAGAAAAGTGAGCTAATTGCGAAGCAATTGACGTGATGAAACGATGTTGAATAAGGAGATTAACATACTGCTTCCTATTCTTACTGTTCACAACAATATCTTTCCCATTGGGACAAAGCTCGATTGTTGTTCTGGACCCCATTTCTTCAACATCATAACCGAAGGTCAAGCTAAGTATATCTTGATCCACCGTCTCAGGGTCCATCTCGAGTATCTGCTTGCAGCTACTGTACAAGGTGGGATCTACATTCCAAATTCCTCTAATGAAATATTTTTTCCAGCAAATTGCAAGAAGAATACACGGTCATATACAACTCCGATTTGTATTTTATGCATTAATGCCAATGCAATCATTCTACCACAGAAGGTGAAATACTCGAGGTGCACTGGGTCGCCCTTAGATGCTGCAAGAAAAATATATATTAATGACTAAAGTTACTGCTTTTTAAACATAAATTTATGCATAAAAGCGATCATTGGGAAAAGCAACAAAGAGAGCTTTGTGAGGACTGAACATCTCTCGACATACCAAGAAGAACCACTCTCTCAACACTCCGGGCCCAACAACTTCTTCATATTTGAATTGCATTAACAGATCGCCTCGCAGCAATGCAGGATTCTCATCTACAATATACTCAAAAGATTAATCCAACAACATGGACCTATCGATAATCATCTCATATGTCTCCTATTTGTATCCATCTCTAGCTTCTTCAAGCATCATTATTGTGAAATGTCTCCGTAATTTGAAATTGGTTACCTCCTTTTGCTTAATGCTCCACTGATAATCTTCAAAACTCTTTGCAAACATCTCGATTAGATAGCACAGTGAAAATTTTTGTTTACTCAACTTCTGCCAAAAGACCTCAGAGTTGTTAAACAACTTAGAAATGTTGTTTAACTGTTTCAGTATAACAATATACTGAGATAGCCACGGTACGATAAGCCTGCCATCTTCATTGACCAATCTCAGCTAATCTTCCAATTTCCTTAAGCACCGCTCTATTTTATCTAGCAAATCATATAAAACGATATATAATTCAGATAAATTATGATGCAAGCTCTAAATGTACTCTCTGTCATACACCGCTTCATCGCTTGGACAGTCAAAAGGTTGTTGCATCAATACCCTCACCAAGCACATGTACCCAGTAAAATCACGCATAGTGCTCATCAGTGATAACCCCACAAGCTCAATTGGTTCCATACTCAATTCTAACTCACGAGATAAATCAGAAACTACAAACTCACTAACAAACACAAAAGCATCATTCAATGCTAACAATTCATTAGCAACATTCTTCTTGCACCTTGCAATTCCAACGACCTCTATTATTTCCCTTATACTACTCCGACAAAAGCTATACAGGAGATCCTCAAGCCCAACAACGCTTCTCATTAACTTACAGAACACTAATATCAATCGAGCACATTCACTGTATCTGTTCATATCCAAATTAGTACTCATCAATGAATTGACGAATCTACGAATAGATTCATCAGCAATATCTTTCTTACATTGTCTGGAGACATGTACATCATTACCAAGTCCGTAGGAGCATACGAGGAAATGCATAAATGCATATGGTTGCATGATTTATCAGTAAACTGTCTCACTAGCATTCCCCTATCATCCAAATCCGAATCAGTGCATACATGATTACTTTTCAAAATCTCAGAGATTTCTGAAATTATCTCATTTGTGATTTTCCATGCCTGTATATCAAACGTGATTGACATTTTTAACAACTAAATATATAGTAGTATCATTCTTAACGTTGTAAAATGACAATGTCTCCGATTCACAGGAGATTTGTCTTCCGTTATAGATTTGTCACTGGTTATCTTCGGGCATACCAGTAAGCATTGGATTTTATTTTTAGTTACTTATACGGAGTCATTAGAATAACCTCGGAGAACTAAGGTTTCTGTTTTTGATAAAGAACGAACGAAGAACTGAATCGGAGTTTCATCAGTTCTCTTTCATTTTCCGGTGATACCGCGGTTGTTATCTATCATATCTGGGGAGCACCCCCTGGACGTAACCAGCGTCGTCGTCCTCGAAGAGGACTAAGACTAGACTCTTAGCTTACATCATTCCATTCATAGGTTAAAAATGCGGAAAATTTAAAACTTTTCTTCTATCTATCATGAGGTTTATATAGACCTCTCGCACACACATAATAAATATTCATATCGAGTATACGTAGACCCTTCATATAAGAAGATTACATAGTCTTCTACTTTTATGGCACATTAAATATAATAGATATAACATAGTCTTAAAACGGATGTCTCATCTCATAACCATCTAAACAAGATATAACAATTGGGCATAGCCCATACATCAATACACTAAAACCCACATATAGGCTATACAATCTTTAGTACTCAAATGAAAGGAAATGAACATAATGCCTTTAAGACTAATAAACATCCAATGTCAGAAAGTGGCATTGTCCTCGAAGTGGTGAGGACCTACCTAACTTGGAGAATGAGAATCCAAGTGTTCCTTCAAAAGTCGTCACAAGCCCTTCAATGACCGGAACCTAAAATGTTGGGGAAAAAGGGAGAAATGGGGTTAGTACATCACTTGTACTAAGTATGAGACCATATGCACACACAACATAGAAATCATGCTAAAAAGGGACATTTCATTAAAGCATGCAACTTACTTTGAAAAGCCTTATGCACACCCAAAAACCAATACAAATTAATAAGACATATTCATTAAGTCAAGACCATGTACATCATAAGACCAACAATACTAAGTCTAGTCAAGTCAACATGCATATCAACATAATGGAGCACATAATCAAGACAATTCTATCATCAAGTTATAATATCAATAAGCATGTATAAGAGTTCATAACATCGTACCCAGAGCAAGACCATTACTCATGAACCCTCACCAAGTCCACTAGTACAATGACTAAGCAAAGCCCCATAACCTTACTCAATCAAGTAAACCTAACAAGAACCATAAACAATGTCAAACTTCACGTTACATATCATTAAGAGTACATAACATCATACTTTAGCAATAGAGACCAAACACATGTTCATAATTGAAACCAGCATCATATAGTGTCATCAACATGTAAGATCATCATATACATATCATTTACATTTATAAGCATATACATACATAGAAACATCCTCCTAAGACTTCCCTCAAGGCTAACTAATGCAATGCATAGGTCGAGTCCTATACCCCTACCTAGACTAAGCTAAACCCTTTAGGTCATCCTAGTTAGAGTTCACTTCATTACTTCATTTTACATTTTGGGAACATCTTGCTTTAACTGACATAGACCACGTGAGGTAATGTGGTATCGGTGTCATGGAACCCTACACCGAAAGAAGGCAAACTACTTGACAAGGTAGTACCAAAACATGAACATAACATCTATATGGATCCACTAGCTAGTATTCCTATGGGGGAAACATAGTTCAAGAACTAGGAGATGTAATTGGGACCCTATTTATGCTACATGCGTTATTGTCTCCAATCTCATGAGTACATTAGTGATCCTACCTTCCCTATGTGGGAAGGGACACTCCTCACTCTAGTTCACTCGGTGCTAAGCTAGAGTCCCTTTTGAAATGTCTTTAATGCCTTTATTAATCATCATAGCTTAATGTAGGTCATAGGGTCTATCCCTTATATAATCATCATCATAGCTCAATAAGAATTTCATGAGTATTGTCATTTCATTACAATTCATACATGTGAGGTTAACATATTTACATAGCCACGTCATAATAAGACACATTGATAAGTTATCATCATCCTTATAACATTTACATCTTAGCTAACAACTCACAAACTATAGTTCAAGACATTCCAATTCAATATCATACCAACCCTATCAATCTTAACATAAGGTATACTTCAATAAAACTTCATCACTTAATCACAAATAATCATAATTGAAGTAAAGAATTGAGATCACAAGACTTACCCAATCTCCTTCACAATGCCATCATCAAGGTCTTACCATCAACCATCCAATTCAACTCAACAATGGGTTTAATATCATCACACAATAGTAATCAACATAATAATGAATTCAATTGAATCACTACACAACAATTCATCACTAGTTCATAGCCTAGGGTTAGAGACTTAGGTCAAATTCATGATCTACTTCACAACCTAGGTCAATAACCAAGAACTACCATAATTGGATTACAATACATCACAATCTACTCATAAATTCGCATAATAACAACATAGAATAGTAATTCACACATTAACCAAGCCAATTGTATCAATACTATACAATTCAATTCAAGATCACAACCTAGGGTTAAGGGGAAAGAGGTCATCTTCCTCAAACTAGGTCAATTCATCAAGAAGTAGTATAATGGAATCATAATATATGTTAATATACTCATAATAACCAAAATGAATCATAAACAAAGCAATTCACAAGATCAATTTCGTATTGGAAGAAAAACCCAATAGAATTTCATACTTTTGAAATCAATTTAGAGGAACCTTTTTGGGAAATAGATCCCAAAGGTGAAAGGAATCCCATACCTTACTAGTTGGTGATGTTTTATGGGGAAAACTTGATCCTTTGAAGACCTAGAACCCTCCTTTTCTTGGTCTTCTATGGAGTTTCTTTGGGAGAGAGAAAGAAAAGAGAAGGAAGAGCAATTGGGTTTTGGGAAATATGGGAGTTAGGTCTAGTTTAATTAGGCTAAGTCTTTATATAAGGGTCCTTAATTAACTTAATTGAACCTCCCTTAACCCTTAATTAACTAACTAACCTTTTAACTAATTAATGAATTAATTAAAACAACACAGCCAAACACAGACCTGACCTACGAGACCCCGACTGATGGGTCGTAGGTCAATCGACGGGCAGTGTGGCCTCCGTGCTGCACGTTCGTAGTTTTGGTCATAGATTTGCCAAAATTAACCCTTAAATAATTTGGATAAGTGACAATCGACGGTGGCAATCGATGCCCCGTCGATTGGACCACGATGCGTCGCCTGCAATCCGTAGGTAGACACTGCCTTTTGGCAGCTTTTTGCCAAATTGCAAGGGTCCTCCTCAGGGGGCCTTGGTTGGTATTTGGGGAGTCGTACCCGGATGTTTCGATTATAAACTAACTTTAATACGTGTTAGGCCCCTAAACACTAAATTTCATCATTTTTCGACTCCTAAAACTTAGTCAAATAAGCTAAGTCACACTAGCACCTCTTGAACTAGTTTCCGGACGTCATGGACGTTCCTTGACGTTTTGATTCTAAAACTTCCTAAATTACTTAGATACATTATAATTGACTTAAAAACAGTGTTAAAACTCTTGAATCTCATACTAGTCTCTAGATTAGGCTTCAGACATTTGGAGTATTACATTATCATTGTTAATCATATCGGAAAAGTGAAGTAAAATTGTGTGATGAAAATGGTGGTGTGGTTAGTTTAAAACTCAAGCAATCTCTTTATAGGAAAATAAAATGAGATATTGTATGAAAATATAATCAATCTATATATAACAAAATGTGAATAAAGTCCTATTTATTTAGATTTTTCTTAAAATAGACAAAATGTTATTTATTAGATTTTCCCCTCAATTTAGCGTTTTTTTTTCTTTTTGTAAGTTCTATTTAGGGTAATTAAATTTAATGAAAAAGAATACAAATGCATAAAGTGATGTAATTTGTCATTAACGTGGTCAAATTAATATATTTATTAATGGTATACATTATTAAATTTTGTTATTTGTGTTTGATATAAAAAATTGTCTGTCATAATTGTTAGAGCTTATTGTCTAAAGTGAATAGATTACTTCACAAATATTAAACACAATGAGCAAGTTTTTTTTTTTTTTTTGTAGTCAAACGTATATATTTGTATGTTAAAAAATATATTTGATTGAGAACTTTTAATTGTCTATTGAAGATTAAAAGGAGTAATAATTATATACAATCTACTCAAAGAAAAACTATAATATATTGCAATGATTAGTTATTTTAATTCATTAAGAATGATTATGCATTGTTTGTTCTTCATGTATTTCATCTCGCACTTGTTTCTATACCCTTAAAAGAGCTATTTGATCAGGGGTGTATCTAAATGGAGTCAGTGAGTTCACGTAAATCTAAGTTTTCTTCTTGAATAATATATATTAGTGTTATATATTCTTTAAAACAATACTTAAAAATAGATGTCTCAAAGTGTATCAATAGTCGGATCTTATAGTCTTAAAAGTTAAACAGTTTCAATGATAAGAATCTAAAAGTCAGTCAGGTTAAATTTAGGTTATATCTTAGATCCACCTCCCTTTTTTTCGAAATTCTGCATAGTTAATTTGATCAACCTTATAAGTTGAAGTAGTTGGTGATTAAATATTTAAAGCTAAATCAACAAGTATAAGAGGAAGAAAGCATCAAATAATGTGTTTATGAATGAATTTAAGATAGGTTTATTTTATTTAATTAAGGAAAGGATATTATAAGAAAGACAATATTAAACGTAAAATTCAAATAGTAAGTGATTAATTCAATATCCAAAGAAATCTAAAGAATATAGGTGTTACTATCCAAATCATAGTTCGAGAATTATTGAAATTGATAATGCAAGATTTTTTCAGAATGGTAAAGTTAGTGAGAGCGTTGAACGAAAAAGTGTCAAAATTTTGACTTGAGAGATCCAAAAGGACCTCTAGAACATGTCAAACATACAACACAAATGCAAACACCACAATGCTGAAAGAATGAAATAAACTCAAAGTAGCAACTAGCAAAAGAGTACAACTAAATTTTGAAACTATCTTGAGAATCAATCTTGACGAATGAGATGACGCGTTGTTACTGTGAAGAAGTTGAAGGAGACTTATGATGGTGCTCATGCCACATTGCACATACGTCACGACTATACCAACATACCTACTATTTCTCTCCAGTAACTCTGCTCGACAAAACTTATATTGGTGGGAAGACATCATCTAGTTGGAGGGGAATCATATCTGGAGGCCAGACGACCCAAAATCAATGTTTAGATACACAACAGGAGGTTGTATATAGAGAACAATTGACTTGATCACCTACCATGTCTACCCACCCGTATTGAGACTCGTCCCTTAAATCACAAGTAAACGTTTTACAAGGATAAATCAATGTTTGGATAGCCCTTTTGCAATATCTTAACTAAATTAGATTCAAAATATATAAAAGTAGTTAATATACATTTCTTTTCAAATAAAAAGTTTACGTTATAAACGTATCTACCTTAAATTCGGTCATAATATTCACCGAAACATTAGTAAGATGCTTTCTTTCTCTTATACTTTCTGATTTAACTAGCTTTAGATCATTTATCAACTACTTGAGTCATAAGGTTGATCGGATTACTCTTCCATAATTCGTTAATTTTTTTGGTAAACTGTATGACTCAAATGCTATAAGAGTGCTCAACATTAGTTCTATTCGAGTTGGAGACATCAAACACTATGCTTCTATGGTTTTAATACCGTTTTTGGATGCCCATGTCATCACCATTGACGTAATTATGTTAGAGTGGATAAAAGTCTCACATCGTTTGGAGAATGATTTGGTGTTTTGATGATCCCTACCTTATTGACGATAACTTGTGTATTTATTATATATTTACTTCATTGCTGCTCCTCCAGTAGACTTTGATGGTATTCGGAACCTTTTGTTTACTTGAGAGGAAATAAGATTAATTAATTATAAAAGAGTTAACCCATCAACCTTATAAGTCAAGTAGTTGGTAAATACTCTAAAGCTTAATCAGAAAGTACAAATAAGAAATTAAAGATATGTTTTACCAGATGTTATGAATGAATTTAAGGCAGATATGTTTTTATTATGTGAAGGAAAGAACATTACTAGAAAGATTGTCTTAAGCATAAAATTTGATTTAAAAGAAATGTATATTAACTGTTTTTGTATGTTTCGAATCAAATTTAGCTAAGATATCACAAAAAGATTTATTTGGATACTTATGAATATGATAATGGTATGTGTGATGAGTAATCTCCTAACCCTACTTTTGTGAAGGATAAAAGTATTTTGAAGTAAGAACGAACCCCCCTCTTGTACTAAAGCGTATAAAGTCGCCGCAAAAAGAAAGTATTAGTGCCAACAAAAACCAATTCTTATTCCTATTAAAGTTACCGTTAAAAGTTTAGCATCAACTAAATAAAAATAACAGTTGAGGCTGAAAGTTTGTTGTATAGCGGCAACCAAATCTGCCACAATAAGAATAACAGTTGCCGCTAAAAGAAAATATATTTGGCAACTAAAACCGCCACAAAATCATATAAGAATTGGGGCGAAAAGATAGTATTAGTGGCAACAAAATCTGCCACTAAGTCAAATAACGGTTGCCTCTAAAAGATAGTATATTGGCAACAAAAACCGTCACAAATCATATAAGAATCGCTACTAAAAGTAAGTACAATATAAACCACCAATAAATCAAATAACAATTGCCACTAAATATAGTATTAGTGGCAAGTAAAACCGCCACTAAATAATAAAATAGTTGCTGCCAAAAAAAATATTTGTGGCAACAAAACCACCACAATCATATAAGAAAAGCCGCTAAAAGTAAGCATTAGTGGCAACATAAACGGCCACCAATTCATAAAAGAGTCGCCGCTAAAAGTAAGTGATTGTAACATCTTGTAAACCAAAATAGATAGGATTAAACAAAGAAACTAAGAAAAGTTATTTTTGGAAAGAATAGGAGAAATCAGGAATATTTTCTAAGTGTAAAAGTAAGTTTTTGGTCATTTTAAAATGGCTATAACTTCTAGCTCAGGATAATTTAGGTCCAGTTCTTTACATGGTTGGAAATCCCTTGAAGAGATCTTTCCAACGCCGCCGAGTTTGCATATTTTCGATATCGTATGAGGGAGATATGCCTATCATAAGTTGGACTGTTGGATTGAGGAAAGTCCAATCCGCATTTTAGTAAGGGTAAGGTTGTATTTTCACCCTACTATTACCTAATTCGTTTTAACGGTTTATTAGGGGTAAAACTAAGTCTTAATTCAGTTTTAGAAAAGTTGAATACGGCTTGGAGAAAAGAGAAGAGAAGAGAAAGATCAAGAATTCTTCAAGAACGCTAAGGTTTCGCGAGTGGAATTCGTTGGGGGTGATCCCTATCGAGGTATGTGAGATCTTTCTGTGTTGGGTTCGTTCATCCACACACCAACATGTTTAATTCAGCAAGTTTTGAATAGATTGGTTGATGAATATTGAAGTTCTTGATGAATAATTATTGAATTCTTGTTGGTTGAGTTGTAGCATGTTCTAGTTGATTGGATTTGTGTTTCCAGGTTATTTTTTCGGGTATGATATATTGGTTATTGAGGTTATTAGTGATCCTAAGTGATTGGGGTAATATCCATGGAAGTTTAGGAGGTTTAGAGATGAAAAACGGATAAGAAAAGTTGGAGGTCCCATCTGAAAGGCCCTGGGGCACCGCGCCTACCCGAGCCCCTCAAAACAGCCTCTGTCTGAAAGGCTCTGGCATGCCGCGGCAGCAAGAGTGCCTCAGACCATAGTATGTCCGTCAGGCTCTGGCGCGCCACTCCTGTTAGAGTGCCAAGGACGCCTGTAGATCCCATTCTTTCCCTATCTTTTCGTATTAGTTCCTATATAATGTACCTACGATTCCTAGTCGATTCCAATACTCTAAGGTACATCTAAAAATCATGAAATCATCCTTAAACATGAATCATGATCCTTGAATCCATAATTTAATTCAAGGAAATTTAAGATCAAAGTTAAAGAAGTTAAGAGTCAAGTCTAAAGCTATGAAGTAAGTTAAAGTAATGTTTCTAAGAGTCTTATTTAAACGTTTTAACTTCATTTTAAGGATCAAGCTTCGAGTTAAGGAAACAGTAAAAGTTGAAGTCTTTTCTTTAAGGAAGTATAAGTTCCCTAAAGAATTTATTTAGATCTAGAGCTTCAAGTCAATTAAAGAGTAAAGAGTTGAGTTCATTTCTCAAAAGATATAAGGGAACTAAGTATTCCCTAGGAAGCTTATAAATGTTTTTACATTTAACTTAAAGGGAAACTAACATTTCCCAACAGAGTTTTAAACAAGAAAAGGGAACATTGATTCCAAGAGGAATTTTAAAGCTAAAAAGGGTTAAGCAAATCATCTCAACCCAGAGTAAGAAAGTTATTTTAAAAGCATGAGCTAAAGTATATTTTGGGAGTAGTATTGAGCACCGATGTGGGGATGAGAGTTCATATTAACTCAAGTCTCCATGTAAATCATGTAACCATAATTGGTATTAACGGGTCATACATTTTATATGATCACGTTAGTTTAGCCAGTGGATCCATTATGTTGAGGATGTTCTATGCGACGACAGAGTATAGGACAGTTCGGGTAGCGTGGGTGAGACGTTGTATCATTACTTAGGCTCATAGTGGTGGTTGTCGGTTAGAGAAACTCCCACTGAACTATATTACTTTCATATATAAGTAAAGTTGAGTTTTCTACTGCATTTTCTTTGATGAATTGGGTTGCTTTACTGTTTTACAAGCTATATATATATATATATATATATATATATATATATATATATATATATATATATATATATTGCATGTGCTTTAAATTGCTCTATATACATATATTGAGCTGAGTAATTCTTGAGTTGAACAGAGCCAAGGTAAGTTCATCTTAGTCTCATCGAGCTTAAGTTGTTGTTTCGCATTCCAACTCGCATACTCGTACATTCAATGTACTGATGCCAGTTGGCCTGCATCGTCTTATGATGCAAACGCAGGTAACCAGGATCAACATCCAGCACATCGTTGATCCAGTTTGAGCACTCAGAGTCAGTAGTGAGCCTTCTTACTTTCCAGAGGATCCTTAATATGCTTTCCAGTCTTTTCTATTTCAGAATGTTATGGGGTCTGTCCCAACATTCATCAATGTATTTTTAGAGGCTTTATAGATAGATATAAATTCAGTCAAATTGTTCAGTTTTAGTCTCTTCTTATCTTATATTTCATATGTTCAAATGTTGAGACCTAAGTGTCATTTTGACCAAGACAATTATTTAAAGTCTTTCTCATGAGAATGTTTCCAGCTTTTTAGTGGAGTTAAGTTAAGTCTTCCACTGAGTTGAGTAAGCTAGGCGAAGGGTTCGCTCAAAACCAACAATGGTCATTGGGTGCCCTCCACATCCAGGGTGTAGGATCGGGATGTGACAATCTTGGTATCAGAGCACATAGTTCATGAGTCCTAGGGAGTTTATGAAGCCATGCATGTAGAGTCTTAGTCATCGGTGTGAAGCGTGTCATATCTATGATTAGGAGGCTACAACATTAAAGAATTTCTCACTTCTTTCATAATTCCTTTTATGTGTTAGAGTTTATCTCCAAAAAGTTTTCCTCTAATTCTTGCTTGAACGTGTTTCATATCATCATGCCTCTATGAAGAGCAGTCAGAGATCAACCAACCAGAAGGAATGTTGAGGAACCAGAGGTACCTAATGCATAGAACGTGCAACCTCAAGGGGAAGTCACCAATGTTGAGTTCCGCGAGGCTATTCAAATGCTAAGACAAGCGGTAACTAACCAAGTCGGGCAAAAAAGGGGAGATCGACAAGAAGTGGATGACACTTCAAGGATTCGTGAATTCTTGACGATGAATCCCCCAAGTTTCACTGGTTCGAGTACTACTGAGGATCAGGAGAACTTTGTGGAAGAGTTGAAGAAGGTATTCGATATGATGCATGTGATTGATGCTGAGAGAGTTGAACTAGCCGCATATGAACTCAAGAATGTGGTTAGGACTTGGTTTGATCAGTGGAAAGAGGGCAGAGATGAGGATGCACTACATTCGAGTTGGGATTGCTTTGAAGAGGCGTTGTTGGGGCATTTCTTTCCTGGGAACTGAAGGATGCAAAGGTACGGGAGTTCCTTACTCTGAAATAGGACTTGTTGAGTGTTCATGAATATGGGTTGAAGTTCACCAAACTGTCTCGCTATGCTCCTTTGATGGTTAAGGATATGAGGAGCAGAATGAGCTTGTTTGTTGCTGGTTTGGGTCGTGCTTCAAGCAAAGAAGGTAGGGCTACAATGTTTATTGGGGACATGGACATTTCAAGGTTAATGGTCTTTGTGCACAAGTTGAAGAAGAAAAGCTGAGGGATAGAGAGGAGTACAGGAACAAGAAAGCTAATACTGGAATGGCCTGGTCAACAGAAGGGTGATTCAAGTCGAACACAATTTCAGAAACAAAAGGGGCATGCACCATCATCTGCTAGTGCACATGCGCCCAGAAACAGAGGTAAGTATAATGGCCATAATTTTCAGAACTTTAAGGCTAGACCAGACCAGACCCAAGGTAGTGTGGCACAAGGAGGAAGTTGGGCTCCTTGGGTTAAGTATGGTAGAAACCACTCTGGTAAATGTCGTGATGGCCAGGAAGGTTGCTTCAAGTGTGGTCAAGAGGGTCACTTCATGAGAGAGTGCCCTAAGGATAAGTAAGGTAGTGGAAATCAGGCCAATAGAGCTTAAACTTCATCAGTTGCTCCACCAGACAGGGCTGCACCTAACGGAGCCACTTCGGGTACTGGTGGAGGGGCAAACCATCTCTATGCAATCACTAGCCTCCAAGAGCAAAAGAACTCACCAGATGTTGTCATATGTATGATAAAAGTATTTACTTTTGATGTTTATGCTCTGTTAGACCCAAGAGAAAGTTTATCTTTTGTAACTCCTTATGTTACAAATCAGTTTGAGATTCTTCCTAAGGAACTTTGTGAACCTTTCCGTGTTTCTACCCCTGTTGGAGAGTCTATTCTAGTGGAAAGAGTCTATCGTGATTGTCCTATTTCTATCAATCACAAGAACACCATGGAAGATCTAGTAGAGTTATACATGGTAGATTTTGATATCATTCTAGGTATGGACTGGTTTCATGCCTGTTATGCATCAATAGACTATAGAACTCGAGTTGTCAAGTTTCAAATTCCTAATGAGTCACACATAGAGTGGAGTAGTAGTTCAGTAGTGCCTAAGGGTTGTTTTATTTCATACCTTAAGGCGAGGAAGTTAGTTTCAAAGGGGTGTACTGATAACTTAGTCCGAGTTAATTACTCAAGTGCTCAGATACCTTCCCTTCAGTCAGTTCCTATTGTAAAGGAGTTTCCAGAAGTTTTTCCTGATGATCTACCCGGAGTCCCTCCTGAGAGAGCGATAGACTTCGACATAGATATCATTCCAGATACTCGTCCTATCTCTATTCCTCTATATAGAATGGCACCAGTAGAGTTAAAAGAGCTGAAAAAATAATTGAAAGATTTGTTAGATAAAGGCTTTATTCAACCAAGTGTCTCACCTTGGGGCGCTCCGATCTTATTTGTAAGAAAGAAAGATGGTTCCCTTAGGATGTGTATAGATTACCATTAGTTGAATAAGGTGACCATAAAAAATAAGTATCCTCTTCCAAGGATAGATCATCTTTTCGACCAGCTTCAGGGTGCCTCTTGCTTCTCAAAAGTTGATCTCAGATCAAGTTTCCATCAGTTGAAAGTTAGGGAATGTGATATTCCAAAGACAGCTTTTAGAACCAGATATGTGAATTATGAATTCTTAGTTATGTCCTTTGGTTTGACCAATGCTCCTGCAAGATTCATGGATCTTATAACAAAGTCTTTAAACCTTATTTAGATTTGTTTGTCATCATCTTCATTGATGACATAATGGTTTATTCAAGAAATGAAGAAGATCATGCTAGTCACCTCAGGATTGTTCTGCAGACTTTGAAAGATAAGGAGCTATATGCCAAGTTCTCAAAGTTTGAGTTTTGTCTTAAGTCTGTGGCATTCTTGAGCCACATTGTTCCCGGTGATGGGATTTGAGTTGATACCCAAAAGATAGAAGCAGTTCAGAGTTGGCCTAGACCCACATATCCAACAGATATAAGGAGTTTCTTGTGTTTGGCTAGATATTATAGGAGATTTGTTAAAGGGTTTTCATCTATCTCGTCTCCCTTGACCAAGCTAACTCAGAAAAAGTCAAGTTTCAATAGTCTGAAGCTTGTGAGAAAAACTTTCAGGAATTTTAAAAGAGATTAACTACCGCTCCACTTTTGACCTTACTTGAGGGTACTCAAGGTTTTGTGGTGTGCTGTGATGTATCAATAGTTTGTTTGGGCTGTGTGTTAATGCAAAATGACAAGGTTATAGCTTATGCCTCCATACAGTTAAAGGTTCATGAGAAGAACTACCCAACCCATGACTTAGAGTTGGCTGTTGTGGTTTTCCCCTTGAACATATGGCATCACTATTTGTACGGAATTCATGTGGATATATTCACTGACCACAAGAGCCTACAATATGTGTTCACCCAGAAGGAACTCAATCTCAGACAAAGGAGGTGGTTAGAACTACTCAAGGATTACGACATGAGTATTCTTTACCACCCAGGTAAGGCTAATATGATTGTCACGACCTGAGTCTAGACCCCAGACGAGACCGACGTCGTTGACCTCTCAGAGATTGCAGACAAGCCTACTTACATCATCGTTACTTTATCTATGTTAATTTTAGCGGAGAATTTGATCTTTTTGTTTACTTATTTCATATGAAACATATTCTACTTAACATCATAGACGTTCACAATCAACCATCTAATATTAAGATCATCAAATGAAAGAAATAGTTCAATATTGCATTAAACGTAAACTTGCCAAAACGGCACCAATACAATGTTTGAAATAATATGGGAAAGAAACACTAGTGGAACATACTCCACTAGCTAATGTCTAAGTCTAATGCTAGAATAAAATAGTAAGTATCCTCGAAGCATGAGGGCCTACCAAATCCAGATGAAAGCTCTACGTCCGGATAACTCCAACGTCGACTCGTAAGCTCTAGCGTCCAGCTGCACCTGCACCTAAAAGTAGAGAGTTGTATGGGATTAGTACACACTTGTACTAAGTATGGGTATATGCAAGCACACACCAAGGACGTGCATATTTAGGAAGAGCTCTTTCCTAACGATATGAATTATGGAAAGTCAACTCAGTGGACTTGTCAAATCGGTTTAGGAAAGTCATGCTATGAGAGTAACATGCATCATCATACATTTTATTTTGCAAACAGCACATAACATATTGTATATATCACATAACATAGTTCATATCATTCGTTCATATGCCATGAGACTTTGGAATCATGGACTTGACATTAAGACTTCCCAAAATGAGGGCTCAATATATCGGACCTCAACTAGGGAGCCTCCTTTAGCAAACACAGAGTCTGCTTACACATGTCATTTTCGAACTTCAAACCGAAAGTATATGTCATGGCTTACATATTGCACACACATAATTTTTCACATAATTTCGGAAGACATAAATTATCAGTCATACAATTCCGAACACAATTGCATGAACATATTCATCACAAACATCACATTACACGCCTAATCTACCAGCAGACATACCAACCTAAGATCATTGGGAGCTAGTGACAGGGAACATGTAATGGGGAATAACCCTAGTTTTCGGAGTAGATTCATCTGAGACTTAAGGATCTCTTGGGAAAAGGACCAAGATAAAGAAACCCATACCTGGTTTTAGCTTTCAACACCTTCAAACTGCTGCCAAATCAACCACTAAACCAACGTCCCACCTTACCCGACGAGAAATTTCCTTTTTGCTTTACGTTTTCAAATTATCTTGTCGTTTGTATTTTTTGTAAGTTCTTCAAGTGTGAAGAACTTTTGGTTTTTGTTTTGTTTTCTGTTTTGTAACCAGAAAGAGAGTGAAATCGTGAGAGAGTGTTTGAAGAGAGGGAGATAAACGTGAAAGAGAGAGATGTGAGGTAGTGTTCCCTTAAAACTAGGACTTTTAGGCAAGACTTAGTCAAATTAGATTAAATAATAGTTAATAAATAATAATTAATAATAAAAATCTGATTTTCCTTTTTCTTAAATCAGCATTTAAATATTAATTAATTAACTTAATTCACCAAATTAAATAATCAAATTAAATCATTGCTCCTACCTAGGTTCGAACCCGGGTGGAGCAAGATTTTGCTCAAAGGCCAATTTCGGTCATTTCTACCCAAATTACCCCTCCACCATATTAATTAAATAGTTAATTAAATATTTAGGGTAATTACGATGCTACCCTTAGCCTAGAAAAAGACCATTTTACCCCTAGACCCTCCAAACTTAAGATTACCCCTTTTTAAGTCTGGTTAAGACTCATCTAGGTAGATCTTCATATTCGGATGGACCCAACCTTTCCTAGCTCAACTAACTCACCAAGTTGGTTGGATTAGTTGTTGCAAGGGTTCAGAGGTCTGGTTCTAAGCGCATCAATCCGTGTGAGCCCGGTCTAATCGTAGGCATTCTAGACACATTAAGCATTACTTAGCATAGCCATTTTAGGGTTGTTACATTATCCCCCCCTTAGGAACATTCATCCCCGAATGACACTTCTTATAATCTAGCACAACGCTAGTCATATCATAACATAGGTATTATACACAATCAAACAATAACAACCAAGAACAGAGGAGATAAGGAAACTTAGACTTAAGAGTAGGAAGTCTAACCTCAAGAGCTGAAAAAATGAGGGTAGCGAGATCTCATATCAGCCTCGGCCTCTCAAGTAGCACACTCAACAAGATGATTCCTCCACAATACCTTCACTGTGGCAATCTCCTTGTTCCTCACCGCTTGATCTGTCTGTCTAAAATCTCAACAGGTACCTCCTCATAGGACAAGTCTTCATCAACCCCCAAACCTTCAACAGGTAAAATCGATGCTGGATCACCTAGGCACTTCTTTAACATGGAGACATGAAAGACTGGATGAACAGAATCTAGCTCCGCAGGTAATGCCAACTCATAGGCCACCTCACCCACACGCTGTAGGATCTCATATGGCCCAACATACCTCGGACTCAACTTCCCCTTCCTTCCAAAACTCATCACCCCCTTCATAGGTGATATATTCAAATAGACCTGGTCACCAACATCAAACTCTAAGGGCCGTTTTCTGTTTTCTGCATAAGACTTCTACCAACTTTAAGTAGTAGCCAACCTGTCCCTAATCACCCTGACCTTCTCTAAGGCCTCATGAATGATCTCTCGACCCAAGATGGATGACTCTCCAACCTCGAACCACCCAACTGGAGACCTACACCTCCTACCATATAATGCCTCAAACGGTGTCATCCCAATGCTGGAGTGATGGCTGTTATTATACGAGAACTCTATCAAAGGAAGATGGTCATCCCAACTACCTCTGAAGTAAATCACACACGCTCTCAACATGTCCTCCAATGTCTGAATGGTGCGCTCTGCCTGCCCATCAGTCTAAGAATGAAAGGCAGTACTAAGCTTTACCTGCGTGCCTAAGCTATTCTGGAAGGATCTCCAGAAATGTGAAGTGAACTGAGCTCCTCTATCTGAAATAATAGACAAAGGAATCCCATGCCATCTCACAATATCATCAATGTAGAGTCTCGCATAATCCTCGGCTCTATAAGTAGACTTCACAGGGATAAAGTGGGCAGATTTAGTCATTCTGTCCACAATAACCCATATGGAGTCATGCTGTCTCCTAGTCTTCGGAAGACCAACCACGAAGTCCATGTTAATGGCCTTCCACTTCCAAGTCGGAACCTCGATCATCTGAGTGAGACCACCAGGCTTAAGGTGCTCTGCCTTAACCTGCTGACAATTAGGACACTTGGCCACATACTCAGCAATGTCCTTCTTCATGCCATCCCACCAATAGATCTGCTTGAGGTCATGATACATCTTGGTGGAACCTGGATGTATCGAATACCTAGAACCATGTGCCTCTTCAATAATCTTGGTCCGCAAATCATCCACATCTGGTACACACAGGCTGTCCTGGTACCTAAGTATGCCATCACCTCCCAAAGCAAAGGACTCATTCATCTTTATCAGCACTGAGTCCTTTAACTCCATCAAAACAGGATCAAGATGCTGACCCTTCTTGACCTCAACTACCAAGGATGATTCAGAACTAGGATAAACTGAAACACCCCCGCTAGTAGAAGCCATCAACCGCATACCCAGTATGGACAGTCTGTGTACATCCTTCACCAACTCCTTCTTCTCATCATCAACGTGGGCTGTACTCCCCATGGTCAACCTGCTCAAAGCATCAGCTACAACATTTGCTTTACCTGGATGGTAGTGGACACTCATATCATAGTCCTTCAACAGCTTCAACCATCTCCGCTGACGTAGATTCAACTCTCTCTGTGTGAACACATATTGGAGACTCTTGCGGTCTGTGCACACATCCACGTGCACTCCGTACAAGTAATACCTCCACAGCTTCAATCAAAGACCACAGCTGCCAACTCTAGGCCATGAGTGGGATAATTCTTCTCATGAACCTTGACTTGTCTGGACGCATAGGCTATCACCTTACCACCCTGCATAAGAACACAACCCAAACCAACCCTAGATGCATCATAATAAACAGTGTAATTCTCACCACACTTAGGCAAAGTAAGCACTGGGGCTGAAGTGAGTCTGTCCTTGAGCTCCTGGAAACTCTTCTCACAAGTCTCCGTCCATTCGAACTTGGCATTCTTCTTAGTCAAAGATGTCAGTGGGAAAGCAATGGAAGAAAAACCCTCCACAAACCTACGGTAGTAACCAGCCAATCCCAGAAAGCTATGGATATTAGTGGGAGTAAGAGGTTTTGGCCAGTTCTCAACAACCTCAGTCTTCCTGGGATCCACCTCCACACACTGATCGAACACAACATGACCCAGGAAGGTCACTGATCTAAGCCAGAATTCACACTTGCTGAATTTGGCATACAGCTGATGTTGTCTAAGTACCTGCAAGGTTAGTCTCAAATCCTCTTCATGCTCTTCCTTGGTCTTAGAGTAGATGAGGATGTCATCAAATAATACTATGACGAAAGAATCAAGGTATTCACGGAAGACTCGGTTCATGAGGTCCATAAATGCAGCTGGTGCATTAGTGAGACCAAATGACATGACTAAGAACTCATAATGACCATAACGGGTACGAAAGGCTGTCTTTGGGATATATACATCCCTAACCCTAAGTTGATGATACCCTGAACAAAGATCAATCTTCGAGAAGAAACTAGACCCTTGGAGCTGATTGAACAAGTCATCTATTTTGGGAAGTGGATACTTATTATTTATAGTGACTTTTTTGAGCTACCAATAATCAATACACATTCTAAGGGTTCCATCCTTCTTTTTCACAAAAAACACTGGAGCGCCCCAAGGGGATATGCTCGGCTGAATGAAACCCTTATCACTGAGATCTTTTAACTGCATCTTCAACTCTTTGAGTTCAGCTGGAGCCATTCTGTTAGGAGGAATCGAAATTGGTTTAGTATCGGGTTCTAAGTCTATACCAAAGTCAATCTCTCAAGGGGGAGGAACTCGAGGTAAATCATCAAGAAACACATCTGGGAACTCATTCACTACAGGCACTGAGTCTATAGAAGGAATGTCATGATCTAAATCATTGACACTCACAAGATGACATAGTAATCCCTTGGACATCATTTTATTGGCTTTAAGGTTTGAAATCAAGGAATTAGGACGACTTGAGTTGTACCCCTCCCAGACCAGCTCTACCTAATTAGGGAAATGAAATCTCACAACCCTACTACGTCAATCCATACAAGCATAAAAACTATGAAGCCAGTGCATGCCAAGAATGATGTCAAAATCGTTCATAGGTAACTCAACCAAGTCTGCACACATAGTCCTACCACATACGACTATTGGGCAATCCTTGTACATTCTATCAGCTCTTACATTTTCTCCTAAAGGTGTACTAACCACTATAGGATCAAGCAAAACTTCAGGCAGTATCTCAAAAGTGAGAGAAAGTAAAGGAGTTACAAAGGAAAGCGTAGACCCTGGATCAAGTAAAGCATAAACAGAAGTTGAGAAAACTTGCAGCATACCTGTGACCACATCAGCAGACTTCTCCTGCTCCTCCCTGCCCTTCAAGGCGTAGAACTTGTTCCTCTTAGAAGGCTCGGCTGCAGTAGCATTCTAGGGATTAGGCCTAGGCTAAGCATTACCTCCAGCCTGACCCCTATTCTGTGGACAGTCCCTGACCATGTGTCCTCTCTTTCCACAACCGAAACAGGCATTTGTGCCTAGTCTGCACTCTCCACTGTGAATTCGGCCACACTTGCCACATTCCTTTCTGGGACGCTGCATATCACCTCCATTGCCCTTCTTTGCCTCGGGTCTGCCTCCTCTGGGTGCTGCACTCCTCTGAGAGTTAGAGTTCCCTGAACTCTGATGCCCCTTCTTAAATCTGGGCTGATCATGAACTCCAAAAGTGCTTCTGCCACCCCCTCTGCTGGAACCTGTCTGGTCAGAAGGGTTAGGTCTCCTGACCTCACGGACTCTCCTTTTCTTCCTGCTGTCCTCAACCTGCTGGACATGCACCATCAGCCTGGACAAGTCCATGTTATCATGAAGCATCGCAGCCCGACATGCCTCCTCCAATTCCTCTGAGATTCCTGTGAGGAACCTACTCATCTCATCCCTGCTGTTAGATACAAGGGAAGTGGCATACCTGGACAATTTAACAAACTTCAGAGAATACTCCCTGACTGTCATCGATCCCTGTTTAAGGTTGATAAACTCCTCAACGTTGGCCTCCTTCATCTCCCTAGGAAAGAATCTCTCTAGGAAGGCTATCCTAAATAGCTCCCACGTGACCGGACCTCCGCCCAAAGCTCGGCTATCCTACCACATCTTGCACCAAGACTGTGCAACATCCTTACGCTGGTAGGAAGCCAGCTCAGCCTTTTCAGTATTGGTGACCCCCATAGCCACTAAAATCTTATGCACCTCATCAATAAACTCCTGGGGATCCTCTGAAGTCTTGGACCCTGTGAAAATCGGAGGATTCATCCTCGTAAAGTCCCGAAGTCTGTCTGCCATGCTACGTGCTGGTGGGTTCTCCCGCTGAACCTCCTGTCTGTTGGCTTGGGCCGTCATAACCTGGGCCTGCATAGTGATGGCTTGAGTCATCTGAGCCAAAGTGGTCCGCACCTCCGCATCAGTCAACCCAGCTGGGTTAACTGGCATGGCCACCTCTTCAGCTGGAGCCTGGGGTGGAACTTGGTTGCCCCCAGCAGCTGGTCCTCCTCTTCCCCGACCAGCGTTGCTTTTTGTGTTTATTTTCTGGAAAAAAATAAGAATTGATGTTAGACACGCTCATAACACCAAGAAATCAGACATTAGAAAAGGCACGATAAGATCAGAAGAAGGGAATCTTTCCTACGCATCATGCAGTCTCTAATTCAGGATAGTGGTAGACTTCACTACCATGACTTAGAAACTACTCAATGTGGTTGATGTGAACTTATTATACTCGGAATTTAACCTAGTGCTCTGATACCAACTTTGTCATGACCGGAGTCTAGACCCCAAACGAGACCGGCGTCGTTGACCTCTTAGAGGTCCCAGACAAGCCTACTTATGTCATCGTTACTTCATCTAGGTTAATTTTAGCGGAGAATTTGAACTTTTTGTTTACTTATATCATATGAAACATATTCTACTTAACATCATAGGCGTTCACAATCAACCATCTAATATTAAGATCATCAAATAAAAGAAATAGTTCAATACTGCATTAAACGTAAACTTGCCAAAATGGCACCAATACAATGTCTGAAATAATATGGGAAAGAAACACTAGTGGAACATACTCCACTAGCTAATGTCTACGTCTAATGCTAGAATAAAATAGTAAGCGTCCTCGAAGCATGAGTGCCTACCAAATCCGGATCAAAGCTCCATGTCCGGATAACTCTAACGTCGACTCATAAGCTCTAGCGTCCAGCTGCACCTGCACCTAAAAGTAGAGAGTTGTATGGGATTAGTACACACTTGTACTAGGTATGGGTATATGCAAGCACATACCGAGGACGTGCATGATTAGTAAGGCTCTTTCCTAACGATATGAATTATGGAAAGTTAAGTCAGTGGACTTGCCAAATCGGTTTAGGAAAGTCATGCTATGAGAGTAACATGCATCATCATACATTTCATTTTGCAAACAGCACATAACATATTGTATATATCACATAACATAGTTCATATCATTCGTTCATATGCCATGAGACCTTGGAATCATGGACTTGACATTAAGACTTCCCAAAATGAGGGCTCAACATATGGGACCTTAACTAGGGAGCCTTTTTTAGCAGACACAGAGTCTGCTTCATTCTTTCATACGTACTTCATTTTCATTCATTCATAGACTAGTGTAAACACCAGTCATACCTAGGATGTAGTTTAAGACTTTCATCGGGTTCACTGTGCAATGACCAAGAATGACAAGTCTAGTTCACCTCCTGATTATCCTATCCTAACACCTTTGGTATCGTTCATGTCTTATGTGCATTACTTAAGGCTGGACTCATTCTTTCTTTGGGAACTTAACCTTAACCGACATAGATCATGTGAGCATCATGAAATCCTATGTTCAACCCCACACCAAAAAGAGGTGGAATCACCGGCCAAAGTGAACCAAAATATGCTAGCGTATGTAGGGACTCGAACCCTGCTAGAACCCTATATTGGCAGTATAGGTTCAAAGACTAGGAGATATAGGGAGACCCATACCCGTCAGGATGAACAGTCTCATCTCATGATAATCATACGAACCTCTGCCTTCCCAAAAGAAGGAATCGCAACTCATAACTAGCCTATCGGTGCTCAGTATAAAGTTCCATTACATTCATCTCATACATTATGGAAGCTGGCTTCTAGCATGTGGACATCATAGCTCATTAGATGATTTCTCATCTCATCATTTGTATTAAGTATGCATTAACTTCAATACTTTCATTAGAGTGTTCATAGAGACTGGTCTCTTCATTAACTTTACACTCTCATAGGGGAGTACGTTTTGGTAACATTTACTTAGGATCATTTGAGATTGCTCTCATCTTTCACATTAGCCTCTTATAATGTTGTCACCACATTCATTAGCTTTAGCACATTTTGCTCTTCATAATTACTCACCCCTTTTACGTGAATGTTCATTTCATCATATGCCAATGCACTTGGCCCTTTTGTGTGTTTCACACTCTTACTTAACCCTTTTAGGATTACATCATTTCATCACATACATCTTAGGTTAACTTACTTTTAAACGTATGCTAGACTTATGAGTCTATACATACAAGCCATGAGGCTTCATTCATAGTTAATTCACCAAATTAAATAATCAAATCAAATCATTGCTCCCACCTAGGGTCGAACCCGGGTGGAGCAAGATTTCGTTCAAATGCCAATTTCGGCCCTTTCTACCCAAATTGCCCCTCCACCATATTAATGAAATAATTAATTAAATATTTAGGGTAATTAAGATGCTACCCTTAGCCAGGAAAAAGACCATTTTGCCCCTAGACCCTCCAAACTTAAGATTACCCTTTTTTAAGTCCGGTTAAGACTCATCCAAGTAGATCTTCATATTCGCATGCCATACATGGATGGACCCAACCTTTACTAGCTCAACTAAATCACAAAGTTGGTTGGATTAGTTGTTGCAAGGGTTCAGAGGTCTGGTTCTACGCGCATCAATCTGTGTGAACCCGGTTAATCGCACGCATTCTAGACACAATAAGCATTACTTAGCATAGCCATTTTTAGGGTTGTTACAGTGGTTATTGATGCCTTAAGCAGGTTATCCATGGGAGTACCACCCATGTTGAGGAAGAAAAGAGGGACTTATCTAAAGATGTGCACAAACTTACACGCCTGGAGTCAGACTTATGGATTCCACATAAGAAGAAATAGTGGTGACCAATGGGGCTGAGTCATCATTAGTGTCAGAGGTGAAAGAGAAACAAGACTAAGATCCCATTTTTCTTGACTTGAAGGCAAATGTTCATAAGCAAAGAGTATTAGTTTTTCAACAAGGGGGAGATGGTGTGCTAAAGTATCAAGGTAGGTTATGTGTACCTAGGGCGGATGGACTCCAAGAAAGGATCCTGGAGGAGGCTCATAGCTCCAGATATTCCATTCATCCATGTTCCACCAAGATGTATCGCGATTTAAGAGAGGTATATTGGTGGGAAGGCATAAAGAAAGACATTGCTGAGTTTGTTGCCAAATGCCCGAATTGCCAGCAAGTTAAAGTGGAATATCAAAGGCCTGGAGGGTTGGCTCAGAAGATAGAACTTCCAGAATAGAAGTGGGAGATGATTAATATGGCTTTATCACAAGCTTTCCAAGGTCTCGCATGCAGCATGATTCTATATGGGTGATCGTTGATAGAATGACAAAGTCAACCCATTTCTTGCCGGTAAGGACTACCTATTTGGCCGAGGATTATGCTAAGTTGTACATTCAAGAAGTGGTAAGACTTCATGGAGTCCTGTTCTCCATTATCTCAGATAGAGGTGCACAATTTACTGCTCAATTCTGGAAGTATTTCCAGAAAGTTTGGGTTTGAAGGTGAACTTATATACTTTTTTCTGAGGGAAAGGTTTGGGTTTGAAGGTGAACTTATATACTTTTTTCATCCTCAGAAGGATGGACAAGCAGAGCATACTATCCAGACCTTACAAGATATGTTTAGGGCTTGTGTGATTGATTTCGATGGGAATTAGTATGATCACATACCTCTCCTTGAGTTCGCTTATAACAATAGCTACCATTCGAGTATCCAAATAGCTCCATACGAAGCTCTTTATGGGAGAAGATGTAGATCTCCTATTGGGTGATTCGAAGTTGGTAAAGCAGGGTTTATAGGACCTAATCAGTTCACAAGACATGGAGAAAGTGAAAGTGATTCAAAAAAGATTGAAAATGGCACAAAGTCGCCAAAAGTCCTACACAGATGTTAGGAGAAGACCGTTAGAGTTTGAGGTTGATGTTTGGATGTATTTGAAAGTTTCACCCTTGAAGGGGGTTATGAGGTTTGGTAAGAAGGGTAAACTTAATCCCCGGTATATTGGTCCTTATAGAATCTGCAAGAGTTGGCAGTGGTTCATACGGTATTCCATGTGTCTATGTTGAAAAAGTGCTTGGGTGATCCTTTATTGATTGTACCAACTGAGAATGTTGGGATCAAGGATAACTTATCGTATGAAGAGATTCTGGTTCAAATTTTGGATCGTCAAGTTCGCAAGTTGAGAACAAAGGAAGTTGCATCAGTCAAAGTCCTTTGGAGGAATCAATTTTTTGAAGAAGCAACTTGGGAAGTTGAGGAGGATATGAAGAAGAGATATCCACATCTCTTTGAATCCGGATAAAGTGCAGATCAAGATACTAAATTCTCTTCTTAACAATGAATAAGACTGTGTGTAAGCATATTATTACTCGCTTTTGGTTGTGGAGTGTTGAAATGATGTTACTACCCTTAGCTTAGTTAAAGAGTTCTTATTCGAGAATGAATGCTCCTAAGGGGAGATATTGTAAGATCTCGTAAACCCAAATATCTAGGATTAAACAAAGAAACTAAGAATAGTTATTTTTGGAAAGAATATGAGAAATCTGGAAACTTTCCTAAGTGTAAAAGTAAGTTTTTTGTCATTTTCAAATGGCCATAACTTCCAATTCAGGAAAGATCTCTTCAAGGTCTTTCCAACGCCGCCGAGTTTGCGTATTTTTGATATCGTATGAGTGAGATATGCCTATCGTAAGTTGGGTTGTTGGATTGACGAAAGTCCAATCCGGATTTTAGTAAGGGTATGGTGGTATTTTCACCCTACTATTTCCTAATTTAAGGGTTTATTAGGGGTAAAGCTAAGCCTTAATTCAGTTTTAGAAAAGTTGAATACATTAAGGGCTTGGGAGAAAAGAGAAGAGAAGAGAAAGATCAAGGATTTCTTAATAGTTGAGTTATAGCATGTTCTAGTTGATTGGATTCGTGTTTCCGGGTTGTTTTTCGTGTCTAATCTATTGGGTATTGAGGTTATTAGTGATCCTAAGTGATTGGGGTGAGAACAATGGAAGTTCAGGAAGTTTAGAGATGAAAAATGGAGAAGAAAAGTCGAAGGTCCCGTCCGAAAGGCCCTGGGGCGCCGCGTCTACCAGAGCCCCTCAGGAAAGCCTCTGGCCCACTGCGCCAGCCAAAGCGCCTCAGACCATAGTATGTCCGTCAGGCTCTGGCGCACCACTCCTCTTAGAGTGCCAAGGACGCCTGGAGACCCCGTTCTTTCCCTATCTTTTCGTAATAGTTCCTAAATAATGTACCTACGATTCCTAGTCGATTCCAATACTCTAAGGTACATCTAATCATCATTAAACATGAATCATGATCCTTGAATCCATAATCCAATTCAAGTAAAGTTAAGATCAAAGTTAAAGAAGTTAAGAGTCAAGTTTAAAGCTATGAAGTAAGTTAAAGTGAAGTTTCTTAAAGTTTCTAAGAGTCTTATTTAAATGTTTTAATTTTGTTTTATGGCTCAAGCTTTGAGTTAAAGAAAGAGTAAAAGTGAAGTCTTTTCTTAAAGGAAGTATAAGGGAACTAAGTATTCCCTAAAGAGTTGATTTAGATCAAGAGTTTCAAGTCAAGTAAAGAGCAAAGAGTTGAGTTCATTTCTCAAAAGATATAAGGGAACTAAGTATTCCCTAGGAAGCTTTTAAATGTTTTTACATTTAAATTAAAGGGAAACTATGATTTCCCAATAGAGTTTTAAACAAGAAAAGTGAAAATTTATTCCAAGCAGGCTTTTAAAGCTAAAAAGGGTTGAGCAAATTATCTCAACCCAGAGGAAGGAAGTTATTTTAAAACCATGAGATAAAGTATATTTTAGGACTAGTATTCAGCACCGATGTGGGGATGAGAGTTCATATTAAATCAAGTCTCAATGTTAACCATATAGACATCATGGGTATTAACGGGTCATACTTTTTAGATGATAACGTTAGTTTAGCCAGTGAATCCACTAGGTTAAGGATGTTCTATGCAATGGCAAAGTGTAGGACAGTTCTGGCAGCGTGGTCGAGACGTTGTATCATCACTTAGGCTCATAGTGGTGGTTGTCGATTAGAGAAACTCCCACATAACTATATTACTTTCACATATAAGTACGGTTGAGTTTGTTACTCCATTTTCTTTGATGAATTGAGTGGCTTTACTGTTTTACAAGCTTTATATATATTGCATGTTCTTTAAATCGCTATATATACATACATTGAGTTGAGTAATTCTTGAGTTGAGCAGAGCCAAGGTAAGTTCATCTTATCTCATCGAGCTTAAGTTGTTGTTTAGCATGCCAACTCGCATACTCTTACATTCAATATATTGATGCTAGTTGCCTGCATCGTCTTATGATGCAAACGCAGGTAGCCAGGATCAGCATCCAGCACATCGTTGATCCAGTTTGAGCACTCAGAGTCAGTTGTGAGCCTCCTTGCTTTCCAGAGGATCCTTTTTATGATTTCCAGTCTTCTCTATTTCAGAATGTTGTGGGGTCTGTCCCAATATTTATCAAAGTATTTTTAGAGGGTACATAGATAGATAGATAGTCAGTCAGATTGTTTAGTTTTAGTCTCTTCTTATCTTACATTTCATTTGTTCAAATGTTGAGACCTAAGTGCCATTTTGGCCAAGACAATTATTTAAAGTATTTCTCATGAGAATGCTTCCAGCTTTATAATGAAATTAAGTTACGTCTTCGGTTAGCTCAAGACCAGCAATGGTCATTGGGTGCAGCCACGTCCAGGGTGTAGGCTCGGTACATGCCATTGATACTGGCAACAAAAACCGCCACTAATTCCTATAACAGTCGCCTAATAAAAGTTTGTTTTACCGGTAACTAAATCCGCCACTAAATCAAATAATAGTTGCTGCTAAAAGATAGTATTAATGGAAAATAAAATTGCCAGTAATTCATATAAAATTCGCCATTAAAATCTAGTATATATATGGTAATAATAAAATATCTGAATTTAAATCAAACAACGTTACATAAATGTTGTTGATTGCTAACAATTGTGCTTATAGGTTATGTTTTACTATTCAACTAGATAAAGACGCCTGGACACCGCCCCGGCCCAACATTTTTAATGAAATGTTCTATTTATTTTTTTGAGAATTTTGCAACTCCAATAGTCTAGTCCGGAGTGAAAATGAAAAATATAATTATGCAGAAATGATTAACATTGCATTCATTTGGGAATGTAGATGGCAACACAGAGAAAACAAAAGAATGGAAAGGATCTGACCTCTGGATTTGCACCTGTATCGAACACCCTCACCCGAATCTGAGCAAATTAGTATATTAGAGCTAACTTTGACACCCCTTTCTCGAAGACATGGTTGATATTAGGACCTGCAACCTCGACACCCCCGACCTTCTCATCTCCAAGAAGGGAAAGAGGGCGTTGTATCAAACTGTTCCAAATTCAAATAAGATTTTAAATATGTCGATACTTTTATTATATCGGATATCATATACATAAAGAGTTACTCCTTCCGTTTAAAAAAGTATGACCTCCTTTCCTTTTTAGTCTGTTTCAAAAAGAATGACCTCTTTTTTTTTTGTAACATTTTAGTTTCATCTTTACACGTGGCATGTTTAAGGCCACAAGATCAAAGAACAATTTTGTACATTTAACCTAACTTTAATTTAGGATCACAAGATACAAAAGTCTTCTTTATACTCTTAAACTCCGTGTCAATTCAAACAAGGTGATTCTTTCAGAAACAGAGGGAGTATCACTTATTCCCACTACAACCCTAAACATGTAGGTGCCTTAAACTTAGTTTACTTTCAGTTCCCAGTTCAAAAAAGTGCTTTTGAAACTTTCTTATTAGGAATCCTATTTGATAAGTATACAACAATTTCAAAGAGTGTCTGTTATATCTTTTTGTGGTATCTTAGCTAAATTTGATCGAAACATATAAAAATAGTTAATATACATTTCTTTTCAAATCAAATTTTGCGCTTAAGACAATCTATCTGAAAATGTAAATTTCTTTCATTTACATAATAAAACATATCTACCTTGAATTCATTCATAACAGGAAAAAGTACTACATAGTTTTAACTACTTATAGTATTCTAGGAATGATCCATTAGTCATATGTTGGGTTATATTCAACTCTTATGATATTAAAATTTTCCATCATTAAAAGTGAAACTCTAGAAATTTAATTCCCCCCCCCCCCCCCATGATTTCTCATGTTCAATTTGCCTTTTGAATGCTGAAAAGGAAATACAACTATCAATCTTTTATTACATAGGAAGTTGTGCCAAGAAAAAAAGTTAAATGTATCGGAGCTTGGTGAGATTAAAATCGAATGACATTCATAGCTTCTATATAAAATTCGGAGTGTCATACAGGTAAGCATATTCTACACTTGAGTACAACAGTGTAAACTGCCTATGTGTACAAGTTAAATCACATGTTACCAAAGTTGCACCCAATATGTTATTGGGGGATCATGTCAAGTCGATTTTGCATCATAACCTTGTTGAAATAAGGAGGAACGCGCAACAGGTACAAGCATGTTTGTGCAGAAGGCAAGTCTTCACAAGACTCAGAGCTTCTAGAGATGCAAAGTCTAGAATCTAAACCGTGAAAACCGTCTAGGGGTAGATACCTTATTGAAGTCCAGAAGACAAGAAAACCTTTTTTCTTCTCAGCAGACATAGCCTCAACTATCTGCACAAAGAGAAAAAAAGAAAATAAATATGTTAGCAAACAGCGGGTTAAAGTGTGAAGTTGTAAATATTTTGACGATATATGACTACCTTCCAGAACCAGGATATTTGAGGATCATTTTCTTCATAGCCATTATAATATGTATGTGATTTCCAATCTTCGACAGAAATAGAAGTTCCACTACCATAAGCATTTTGTCAAGATCTCCAAGATAGAAACTCCAAAACAAAGAAGTTTTGATCTTTGAGGTAGTTATTATTGGGTGTTAAAAGGTGTGAAAGGAAAATGAAGAGTTATGACTTTTATGAAAAGTTGCGACTTTTATGAAAAATGATGACCTTTCGTAAGATTGTGAGTTTTCCAAAGATTTGTGACCTTTCCGGTAAGGCACAATAAGAACTTTTTTGCACTACTCTTTGTTTTTTATAAATAGAGGGATTTCCTCTCATTTTAAGAACAGATTTTTGAACTATTACTACTAGTACTACTAAATCTAGTATTGTATGTGTACTTTATTGCCGTTGAGTGACTCGGTGACACCAGCGTTTTGGGTATCAATACACTGGTGATTGAGATCATTCTATCCTGGGAGGACATATTGCAAATCAAACCTCGAATATTAAAGGGGAATAATTTTCTTAAGGGGACACTGTGCATTCAGTGGGCTTGATCTTCTTTCTCTTTTTCTAGATTTTGGTATGTGTTACAAATTTTAGATTTGTGAATTAATTTATTTTCTTCTGTTCTTCTATTCTTCACTAGTTCATTAAACTTTGGTAACTTCGTGTTGATACAAAGTTTGTTAGAATCAGTAAGATTCTTTAAACACAGATTGACAACAATTCTTCTTTAAGAAAAATATTTCGTATATCTTTTCTAATTTGTTTCTGATTCTAGTTTCTCTACTAGTTTTAATTTTCTAGAGTGAAAATTTTCTTAAACTTTGTTGTGTCTAACAAAGTTCTTCAAAATTTTGTTCTAATTATGTTAGGAATACAAGATGAACAACAATCTTAAGAAAATTATTATATTTTTGGTATTTCTTGTATTCTATTGATTGAGAGAATAGATCATGGATGTAGAAGATAATTGCATTATTTCTCCAGAATTTGGTGCTTTATTTAGCAAGGTCGAAGTGAGAATGTACTAGAAGAATTGGTGGTATTCTGGCTAAAGAATACACCAGGTAACCTTCTTATTATTCATCTAAGGAGGAAAATAGTTTCTAAAGGTGAACAATTTTGATATTTATCATGTATGTCTTTGGAAAAAGTTATGCAAATCGTATGATTTTTGAATGAATTTTCCTTGGCAAATAGTGTTGCCTTTAAAATTCACTAGTTTGCAGAATTAGACATGCATATTTTTGTTTGATAGAATAGTATGTCAAAATGTTATAATTGGAAGACTATTTGAAAAGAAAAATATTTATATGTGATAATCTAAGAATATGGTTTATCTTGTTTGAAGAAAAATAAAAAAAACTTTTGTAGTTTTGTACTCCTTGTGAATTTGATTGTGTCTGATTCTTGTGGACTAAAAACTTTTGTAGTTTTATAATCTGAATAAGTTGAACTAACAATTGATTATAAGAACATGAACACTTCACCTACTAAGTCTGTGTTGTACTTTTGGTTTCTACAAATTTCATTGTTACATAGTGTTGACACCAAATTTTGGTCTGATAGTTTTAAAATTAATACTTTTAAGTATTTTATTTTAAATAGTTCAAAATGCATATTTTGTCATTTCAATGCAATATTTTGTCATTTCAATGCAATTTGTTGATAATCATCCTTTTTATCAAAGTATTAGGATTTTTATCAGTTAGTTCTGTTTATATTATTTTGTCACAACCAGACCTTCAAATATTTGTTCATTTTTTATAAAATTATTATTTCTGTTAAATTACATTTTTTACATGTTATTGTTACATTTATTATATTTTTTATAATATTTCTTTCTATTACATTGTTAATGTTCATTTTGATATTCTGCGCAGCCTATAAATCCATTCAAGTACGAATACAATTTGTATAGGGCAACTTTCACATATAGCAAATAAAAAATTCATATTTGTATGTTATAGCAAAGTTTGCATAATTGCGCTCCATAACAAACATATAACTGTATAATTCGCTATACATATACAATTGTATGATTCTCTGGCCTAAATTGTATAATTCACTGGCATCACCATACATATACAATTGTAAAATTCACTGGCCTAAATTGTATAATTCGCTGCAATTGTATAATTCGCTGCAATTGTATAATTCGCTTGCAAATTTTGGCAAACGTTTGCAATGGAGCACAATTAAATCAAACCCTAGTTACTCCATTTATTTTAGATTATTAGTTTGCTATTATATACAATTATCCCATTTATATATACAAATATTTTAACAACCAATATTTTTTGGTCCACAATATCAAGACCATAACTTGGGCCCATTTTGATATCAATTTCTATTTAAAGAAAGGTTTGTCTATTAGGTTAAAGGGGTGGATAAGATTTTTAGGGCTTATTTTTCAGATTTTCTATTATTTCATTATACATTATTTTCCGGTGACAAGTTTATCGGAGTTCCCCCGGATTCCGGCGATTCTACCCCCAAAAGACCCCAGTTACTCTAACCCGTTCCTTTCTCCATTTTTCCGGTGGAAAGTTAACCCAAACACCAATCCATTTTCAACAACCTTCAAACCACGAGTTAAAGCAGTGAACCATCTTCTCCGACCAGCTTCCACACAACCAGAACTTCAACCACCATGCCACCACCCATTGCAACTCCCTTTCTAATTGTTGCTGCCAGACCCAAAATTGTTTCCCAACACAAGAAGTAACCTCCATTCCTCCGACCAACAACAACCAAACTAAACCCCAACCTCCCTTTTTCTTCCTTTTCCAGTGAGCTTTTGCAAACAACCAGCCTCTTTTTCACTTTATTTGCGTCCATTCTTGCCGGAAAAACCATCTCCGGTGAAACCCTCATCGCTCTTCAGCTCCAACCAGCCACCAAATCGCTGCTAAACCCAGCTCCGTTCCTTCATGAACAGCCAACCAAACAGACCCATGTCCTCCTTTCTTCTTCTCTTCTCCGACCAAACATCACTCAACCCAACCCCCCTTACTGTTTCCAGCCAACAACACCAGAAAACACCTCCAGACAACCACCATGCTCCACCATTTTCTCCAGCAAGCTTCATTTTTCTACTTTCGTCCATAGCTACTGGTAGCAGCAACGAACAAACCGCCAAACAACAGCCGGAAACAGGCGAAACAATACCCATTTCCAGCGACCAAGAGACCCAAACACTTCATTTCCATTTTTTCCATTTTTGGTCAGCAACTCACGCCGCCGGTCCTTTCCCCTCTCCCCCTTCACGATTATTTTTCTATTTTTGCAGGTCATCTTCTCCGGCGAAGCTCAAAGCTTCATCTATTTCCAACAACAACAACTAACTGGCAACCATCGGTGGCTCCAACTCCGGTAACCTCTTTCAACTCCGTTTCTCTTTTTTAGATCTGGACGAAGGGGTTCAAACTCCGGCCATCGTTATTTTTTTTAATGAAATTTTGTCTTCTCCAATGGATACTTTTGTTTGCCCTATTGCTCTAATTAAAATTTCCTTCGTTCCCTTCCCTTTATTTCTTTTTTAGAGGGTAAATTGTTACTATTGATATATTGGTATTTGTTATTGGTTATTATTTATCTATTTTGATTCTTTAATTTTTCAGTTAGATGATATGTGCACTATTTCTTTTCTGTTAATTTGTTTTTTCATTACTGTGCACTGCTCACTTTTCCTTTCTATTTATTGTTAATATTAGTTATTATATTTATTTGTTAACTATTGTTTTCTTTCCATTTTGCTTATCATTTTTGTTTTCTTTTTAGTTAATTATTTGGTTGGTAGACTAGTTTCAAATATTTATTAATCTTTTCCAGTGAATTGTTTAGCTTCTTTCTCAGCTAATTTCGTACTGATTATTGTCCAAGTATTATTTTAGTGAGGTTCACATTAGATTATTATTATTATTTTATTTTATTGTAGATTCTTTTTTATTGTGTATTGTCAACTTTATTATGTCATTATAGGATTTAACAACTAGTTAAAAATGGGCGATGAAGAAATTATCGTCGATTTTTAAGGCTTCCCATATTAATAAGACGTGTTTTTGATTTTTAAGTTATTATTTAGTTTATTCATTTTTATTCATATTTATTTATTACTAACACTTTTACTAAGTATATTTAAATGTACACAGAGTTGCTTCCCATTGAAGCTATTTGAAGAGCTCGAATTATATTTTTATTCATTATTATGTAAATATTGATGTTAGACAGACCTCAGGCCGTTTCTTATGTTATTATTTTATTTTATTACTTGTGTATATTGCATATTTATATTACTTGTATATTATTATTATCTCCTCCTCAATTTGATAGAATGAATTCAGCCGGGACCCACACTTGTGAATTTCGAAGGGTGCCTAACCCCTTCCCTTCGAAATATGTTGAACCCCTTACCTAGAATCAATTGATTTCGTAGACCCTCTTTTAAGTTAATTTATTAATTGGTTTCCTAGTTTTCCTAAAAAATTATGTGGCGACTTCCTTTACCCTTTAAACCCCTTTAATCCTTTTCCCTTTTACCAGTTTTAAAATTCTTTTAACTATTTTTTTTTTAATTGAGTCACCGCGACGTTGCTCCAATTCAAAGGATGTCAACAGAATGGCGACTATGCTGGGGAAATAGATGTTCTTATCGTTAAGGGTTTATTTTTTCAAATTGATGAGAGTATTCTTTTATTATGTTATTCATTATATCTTGTATATTTTGTTGATTATTTGCATATTATACTCAGTATTCATTCATTATTTAATATATATTATCATTGCATTCATGACAGTTTTCAACATGTATGTATAGTATATTAAAGAACGATTTTGCGAAACCGCAGACCAGACTTTTCTATACTCAATCCTTTTTCGGAATGATCGACAATTTATTGGTTCTTCATGCGTCCAATGGTTGTCGTGAGTTCCAGCAGAAGTTGTTCGCTTGGGTTCCCGGTCATTCAAAAGTCACTCTTGGTCAGCTAGTTTTAGAACATTCATAATCTCAGTCCATTCTCTATTCGAGTTACAATCTGTTGGAACTACGTTTGACTTGATTCCTGCTTCAACGGGATACATAGGCGCCATAAAGGCTCGGTCATGTTCCCTATAAACTTTCCATTATTTCTAGACGAAAACTAGATCAAATTTGTTTGAGATCTCCAAAAACTTTACAAAGGAGATAGTTGTTACAGGATTAAATACTGGAGGTTGTTGAAGCTGAAACAGGGGCAAAAGATTTTAGGAATGCACTAAAAAATTTCAACAAGGTTGTATACAGACACCAGAATTTATGAGGCTTCACTCCGAGTTGGTTTGTATATTTTGCATTAATATTTATACATGATGTCACATTCATTGTATATCTTTGTTTTTTATTTATCTTACATTCTATAAAAAATATTGTTTTATTTGACTTTTTTTTTAAGTTGGGTTGTCCGCCCTTCAATGTGACTCTTCATTTTATTTTATTTTTTTACTTTTCTCATCTTTTTCTTTAATTAATAAAAATATTTTTTTTGGTTAAGTTTGGGTAGTCCGCCCTTCAATGTGATTCATTATTTCTAATTTTATTTTTGTTACTTTTTGTTAAATTTGGGTGGTCCGCCTTTCAAGACACACTGATTTCTTTATCCTTGTCAAGTTTTCTTTAAATAGTCAAAAAAAAAAATGTTAAATTTAGGTTGCCCGCCTTTTAATGTGGTTTATTGGTTTTTATTCTCATTATTTTTGTTTTCAAATTTGTTGTATATTGATTTTATATCATATCTGAAAGAACTACGCAAACTTGATTCTCATTTATGAGATACGTAGGCAACCCTTCCAGGGTTCGGTATTCTTTATTTAAAAGATATTTTTTTTTCTTCTAATTTTTATATTTTTGAAATCTTTTTTGACTTGGTTGGTGCCAACACAGTTCAAGTGCGCCTATGAAAAAATAATTTTTACAATAGAGAAGAGTGACTTCTTGTTAAACCATAGATTCTTTTGGTACCTCTCATTCATATTTTTGTTACACTTGTAAATATTCTCTTGCATACATTCAAGATTAGAACAAAACCAGATTCATTATTTCATGTGCATTGTGTGGTGAGTTTTGAATTAAATTCAATTGTTTTGCACTGTTGATCTAGAACTTGGCCTAAATATTTATTGAGGCAAAATTCTGAGTAACATTTGATTTGAAAAATGATTGTAGGCCTCATTTGACCCGTTTGAGCCTTTCAAATTCTATCAATTGACATCAACCCTTAGTATGTCCCACTTTGAGCCTTAAGCTTTTTCTTTGGACAATCACGTATTAGCCTATATCCATTTTAGGTGCTTATATGCACTAACACTCTTTTGACCAGACTTTCTTAAGCGCATTGAAGACTTGCAAGATACAAGAGAAGATTCAAAGTTCAAATTTGTCAAAGACAAAAGTTATCAAAGTCCGTGAAAGTCAAGAAAACAAAAATGAATTCAAAAGAAAGAAAACAAAAGTTCAAAATATTCCACAAGTTGAAGCATGAAGAATTTCAAGAAAAGAAGAAAAACACTCCAAACAAAAAGGAGAAAATTCAAAAGGGAAAAAAACTTAGACAAATAAAGTTTCAAAGAGGTCAAAAGTGCAAAGTGAAGGGACAACAAAGAGAATCAAACGCTAAAAGCGTAACGAATGTTGAAAGCATCTATTTAGTGCAATGCTTAAGAAGGGAATAAGTCACTTTTATCCCAAATGACTATCCTACCCATCCCTAAGCCTACATTACAAGGTATTAACAAGCCCTACATGATTTCAGTTTAAATGTTCTCATATTAGTGGAGATTTACGTGAAGGTCAAGCCTATGGTATCACAATTGCATGCGTTGAATATTTTTTCTAAGTGTGAGCATATTTTTCCAGATGTTCCCAAATTAAAATACCTTACATGTGTGCAAATTGAGACTTTCTTTGTAGTGAGAGCACTTGAAACATAATTTTAGATCTAGTTCGAAGACTTTGTTTGTAGCAAGATGAACTAATTTTGTAGTTACTTGAGTACATTGGAGGTACCATTTGAATCCATAGGAATTACCTCGACGTCAATTTCAGTTGAAAGAGAAAAAATTGTGAGAAATTTTTGTACAATACTATTGTTGGCGCTGACCAAGTTAAAATATGTTTTATTGTTCATAAAATAAAAATAGGTTGAAACCCACTTTTCAATATTTGTTCATACCAACTTTGTGGACTCTTTCATTGTTGTTATTTGTCCAAACAACTTTGTGGATTGATTCATTGTTGATATTTTTCGAAATAACTTTGTTGACCGTTTCAAAGTTCAAATTGCATTTTTGGTAGTCATACCCTTCAAAATGACAACTTTTTATTTTTCGGTAGTCATACCCTTCAAAATGACATCTTTTAAATTTGGGTCGTCATACCTTTCAAACTGACATCATTTTAAATTTATGCTCCATCTTTGTCCAAAGTAACTTTGTGGACCATTTCATAGTTAAAATTATATTTTGGATTGTCATGTATCTTTTTATTTTTCGGTCGTCATATCCTTCAAAATGACATCTTTTTATTTTGTGGGTCATCATATCCTTCAAAATAACATTTTTTTTTTATTTTTGGGTCGTCATACCCTTCAAAATGACATTTTTTTTATTTGGGTTGTCATACTATTCAAAATGACACTTTCTTAAATTTTGATAGTCATACAATTCAAAATGACATTTTCTTAATTTAGGTCGTCATACCTTTCAAAATGATATCTTTTAGAAATTAATTTATTATCTCAAATAAATTAATTCTTTTCAAATTCGTTTGTCACGCCGTTCAATATGACACTTTTTATTTTGTTATTCAATTTGAAATTGGCATTTATTTAATTCATGATGTTATTAAGTTTGAATCGTTGCATTAGTTAATACCTTATTCATATGGTCATGTTTGCATAATTCATATTATATTCTCTACTAACATTGATATTGCAGATTTTGTGATACATCATTCATGTTAAGTTCAAGTTGGGTCGTCCGCCTTTCAAAGAGACACGTTGGGTTGTCATCTCCCTTCAAATGACATGTTATATTCATTTGGGTTGTCATCTCTCTTCAAATAACACGTTAAGTTTAAGATTGGATTGTCACCTACATTCAAGTGACATGTTAAGTTCAAGTTGGGTCGTCCGCCTTTCAAAAAGACAAGATTGGGTTGTCATATCCTTTCAAATGGCATGTTAAGTTCAAGTTGGGTCGTCCGTCATTCAAAGAGACACAGTAGGTTGTCACCTCCATTCAAGTGACATGTTAAGTTCAAGTTGGGTCATCCGCCTTTCAAAGAGACACGGTGGGTTGTCATCTCATTCAAAGCGACATGTTATGTTCAATTTGGGTCGTCCGCCTTTCAAAGAGACACGTTAGGTTGTCACCTCTTTCAAAGTGACATGTTATATTCATTTGGGTTGTCATCTCCCTTCAAATGACATGTTAAGTTCAAGTTGGGTCGTCCGCCTTTCAAAGAGACATGTTGGGTCGTCAACTCATTTAAAGTGACATGTTATGTTCAAATTGGATCGTCCGCCTTTCAAAGAGACACGTTAGGTTGTCACCTCGTTCAAAGTGACATGTTATTCACGTCATCCCCTTTTCAAAAAGGTACACCACCTACATTGTACAATTTTGCAAGTAACATCGAAGGAATGTGAATGTTCTCAGTTTACAATCAATCTCTGTCTTTTGTTTATTATTTTCAGCCCAATCGATAGACATAAAGTCCTGCTCAAAAGCTCTACTAACGTCTCAATTGTTTTGTTGAAAGTTTACCAAGCCAAATTTGGGTTCGTCAACTTTGTTTGACTAGGATCTCTTTCATCGATCCTAATCAAACAAAGGGGCAAGTTGTTGACACCAAATTTTGATCTGATAGTTTTAAAATTAATACTTTTGAGTATTTTATTTTAAATAGTTCAAAATGCATATTTGATCATTTCAATGCAATTTGTTGATAACCATCCTTTTTATCAAAGTATTAGGATTTTTATCAGTTAGTTCTGTTTATATTATTTTGTCACAATCAGACCTTCAAATATTTGTTCATTTTTTATAAAATCATTATTTCTGTTAAATTATATTTTTTACATGTTATTGTTACATTTATTATATTTTTTATTATATTTCTTTCTATTACATTATTAATATTCATTTTGATATTCTGCGCAGCCTATAAATTCATTCAAGTACGAATACAATTTGTATACACAGAGATTTTATCAATCAATATTTTTTGGGCCACAATCTCAAGCCCATAACTTGGGCCCATTTTGATACTAATTCCTATTTAAAGAAAGGTTTGTCTATTAGGTTAAGGGGGTGGATAAGATTTTTAGGGCTTATTTTTCAGATTTTCTATTATTTCATTATTCATTATTTTCAGGTGACAAGTTTATCGGAGTTCCGTCGAATTCCGGCAAGTCTACCCCCAAAAGATCCCAGTTGCTCTAACCCGTTCCTTTCTCCATTTTTCCGGTGGAAAGTTAACCCGAACACCAATCCATTTTCGACAACCTTCAAACCACGAGTTAAAGCAGTGAACCATCTTCTCCGACCAGCTTCCACACAACCAGACCTTCAACCACCGTACCACCACCCATTGCAACTCCCTTTCTAATTGTTGCTGCCAGGCCCAAAATTGTTTCCCAACACAAGCAGTAACCTCCATTCCTCCGACCAACAACAACCGAACTAAACCCCAACCTCCCTTTTTCTTCCTTTTCTAGTGAGCTTTTGCAAACAACCAGACCCTTTTTCACTTTATTTGCGTCCATTCTTGCCGGAAAAACCATCTCCGGTGAAACCCTCATCGCTCTTCAGCTCCAACCAGCCACCAAATCGCTGCTAAACCCAGCTCCGTTCCTTCATGAACAGCCAACCAAACAGACCCATGTCCTCCTTTCTTCTTCTCTTCTCCGACCAAACATCGCTCAACCCAAACCCCCCTTCTTTTTCCAGCCAACAACACTAGAAAACACCTCCAGACATCTACCATGCTCCACCATTTTCTCTAGCAAGCTTCATTTTTCTACTTTCCTCCATAGCTACTGGTAGCAGCAACGAACAAACCGCTAAACCACAGCCGGAAACCGGCGAAACAATACCCATTTCCAGAGACCAAGAGACCCAAACACTTCATTTCCATTTTTTCCGTTTTTGGTCAGCAACTCACGCTGCCGGTCCTTTCCCCTATCCCCCTTCACGATTATTTTTCTATTTTTGCAGGTCATCTTCTCCGGCGAAGCTCAAAGCTTCATCTATTTCTAACAACAACTACTAACAGGCAACCATCGGTGGCTCCAACTCCGGTAACCTCTTTCAATTCCGTTTCTCTTTTTTAGATCTGGCCGGAGGGGTTCAAACTCCGGCCATCGTTATTTTTTTAATGAAATTTTGTCTTCTTCAATGGATATTGTTGTTTGCCCTATTGCTCTAATTGAAACTTCCTTCGTTTCCTTCACTTTATTTCATTTTTAGAGGGGTAAATTGTTACTATTGATATATTGGTCTTTGTTATTGGTTATTATTTATCTATTTTGATTCTTTAATTTTCCAGTTAGATGATATGTGCACTATTTCTTTTCTGTTAATTTGTTTTTTCATTACAGTGCACCGCTCACTTTTCCTTTCTATTTATTGTTAATATTAGTAATTATATTTATTTGTTAACTATTGTTTTCTTTTCATTTTGCTTATCATTTTTGTTTTCTTTTTAGTTAATTATTTGGTTGGTAGACTAGTTTCAAATATTTATTAATCTTCTCCAGTGAATTGTTTAGCTTCTTTCTTAACTAATTTCGTACTGATTATTGTCCAAATATTGTTTTAGTGAGGTTCACATTAGATTATTATTATTATTATTTTATTTTATTATAGATTTTTTTTTATTATGTATTGTCAACTTTATTATGTCATCATAGGATTTAACAACTAGTTAAAAATGGGCGATGAAGAAATTACCGTCGATTTCCAAAGCCTCCCATGTTAATAAGACGGGTTTTTGATTTTTAAGTTATTATTTAGTTTATTCATTTTTATTCATATTTATTTATTACTAACACTTTTACTAAGTATATTTACATGTACACAGAGTTGCTTCCCATTGAAGCTATTCGAAGAGCTCGAATTATATTTTATTCATTATTATGTAAATATTGACGTTAGACAGACCTCAGGCCGTTTCTTATGTTATTATTTTATTTTATTACTTGTGTATATTGCATATTTATATTATTTGTATATTATTATTATCTCCTTCTCAATTTGAAAAAATGAATTCAGTTGGGACCCACACTTGTGGATTTCGAAGGGTGCCTAACCCCTTTCCTTCAAAATAATTTGAACCCCTTACCTAGAATCAATTGGTTTCGTAGACCCTCTTTTAAGTTAATTTATTAATTGGTTTTCTAGTTTTCCTAAAAAATTATGTGGCCACTCCCTTTTCCCTTTATACCCCTTTAATCCTTTTCCTTTTTATCCGTTTTAAAATTCTTTTAACTAATTCTTTTTTTAATTGAGTCACCGCGATGTTGCTCCAATACAAAGGATGTCAACACATAGAAATAAATTGTACCAAAACTTTTGTCCTTATTGTTAGTATTCTAAATACTAAGTGGTATATTTATTTGTGATAGAGAAAAAATACTAGTGACTTAGATTTTGTGATTTGTGCCTCTATGGAATGAATTTTGACATTGTGTAAAGATTGTCAAAGAGAATTGAAGCACTATAATTCCTTCGTAGAATAATGTTTCCAAAAGAAGTTTCATATTGCCGATGGTATTTTGATGGTATGGAAAAAAATATGTGGAAAAACTATTTTCAAATGCTTGGAAATATTTTTGAGATAATATTTAAAATGTGGGGGTTCTTTGTGTATGATAAAGTTAAAATCGGACTTGGTGTCTAATTTAAATTTGGAGCAAAAAATATGAAATTCTGTGATACTTTTGTATTATGTTATACCCACAAAATTATTAGAGTATATTTGATATTTTGGTCGGTGAGTTTATCATTTACTAATATACGGTATGACTAGTATGAAACTATCAAACTATATGTATATTTGTTCAAAATGATTGTGTTATTTGATGAAAAAGTGTCACTTGAAGTGATGTAATTTTTCGTAAAAGATATGTATGTTATAATAAAAGTATTTGCACAAACATGAATATTGGTGAATAGTCATTTCTTATGTTTTGTAAAAAAAACATTTGGACTATATTGCATTTACTGGACTCGATGAAACTTTGTTCATGAGTAGTTCTATAACAATCAAATTGAAAGTTATGATAAGGTCCTTCTGAAAAGGACATGTGACAAGGGGATGACTCTAAACAATGTTTTAATCACCCAAAATTGTAAGAAATAGGAAAAAATATTAGTGAGAAAAAAGCTACCTCACGAAGAACTTTTCAAACTCAAGCCATGGTTGACATTTGGACTTGCAACCTTGACGCCCCAACCTTTTCATCTCTCTGCAGGGCAAGTGGGCGTTGTATTAAATTTTATTGGAATTCAGAACTATTTGTTACAACGTCGACTTGCCTTGCAAGGAGATGAAAAGGCCGAGGTGTCGAGGTTACAGGTCCTAATGTCAACCATGTCTTTGAGAAGGGGGTTAAAATCCCGAAAAGCGCACTATCATATCTAAATTCTAATTCTATCTAGAAAACTCTGTAGAGAATAGCAGAAGAAAAGTATAATTGGAGAATCCTTCTTCTAACCCAAGGTCATTAACTAAGATCGAAAGATTCAACTAAAGAACAAGAAGCTAGAAGGGAGAAAGAGTATTTTGGATGAAAGAACTTTGTTATAGAAGGAGACTAGTTGATTTGGGTTGTTTACAAATGACTATGGCAACCCCTATTTATACTAGAGTAGGGATGCTTCTAGAAACTATTCTAGATAGATCTACAAGAAAATTTAGATTTTTCTATCTAATAAGAATCTAGATTTTCCTATAATTCACTATAAATATCTATTTCTCTAACACATCTAGATTTTTCCAAGTATAAATATCAAAGATTTCTACCCTACTAAATCCTAGAAAGTTCTACTAAGTATCTACGGTATTTTTTGTACCTCTAAAAATCATCTTTATTTTTTACAAAGTCCGTATTTTTTCAATTAACTTCATTCAAAATTGGAACATATCCACATACACCTTGGTTAACACGAGTAATATAAGTCATGTTATGTTGTTGAATAACATTTGTTGAGAATTGGTGTGTTTGGGAGTCCTAATGATTAAATAGACCAAGATTTTACCTGCAATTTCAGAGAGAGAGAGGCGAAAGCAAAAGCCTATGGGGTCACTTCTGTAAATGGATAACTAGGATTGAAAATACATTGGATGGTTTTGGTGTTTTGATGATCCCCACCTTATTGACGATAACTTGTGTATTTATTATATATTGCCTTCATTGCTGTTCCTCCAATAGACATTGATGGTGTTCGGAACCTTTTGTTTACTTGAGAGGAAATAAGATAAATGAATTATGGAAGAGTTAACCAATCAACTTTATAAATCAAGTAGTTGGTAAATAATCTAAAGCTTAATCAGAAAGTAAAAAGAAGAAATTAAAGATATGTTATACCAGATGTTATGAATGAATTTAAGGTAGATATGTTTTTATTATTTAGAGGAAAGGACATTATCAGAAAGATTGTCTTAAGCGTAAAATTTGATTTAAAAGAAATGTATATTTTTTATATGTTCTGAATCAAATTAGCTAAGACATCGCAAAATGATTTAATTGGATACTTATAAATATGATAAAGGTATGTATGATGAGTAATCTCCTAATCCTACTTGTGCGAAGGATAAAAGTATTTTCAGGTAAGACCGAACCCTCCTCTTGTACTAAATCATATAAAGTCGCCGCAAAAAGAAAGTATTAGTGGCAACAAAAACCGCCACAAATCATATAAGTGTCGCCACTAGAAAAAAAGTATTAGTGGCAACTAATACTGCCACTAAATCATACAAGAGTCGCCGCAAAAATAAAGTATTAGTGGCACTATAAACTGCCATAAATTCCTATTAAAGTCGCCATTAAAATTTAGCGTCAACTAAATAAAAATAACAGTTGGCGCTAAAAGTTTGTTTTAGCGGCAAATAATATGCCGCAATAAGCATAACAGTTGCTGCTAAAAGTTTATTTTAGTGGCAACTAAATCTGCCACAATAAATATAACAGTTGCCGCTAAAATTGTTTTAGCGGCACTAAATCTGCCACAATAATATAACAGTTGCCGCTAAAAGACAATATGAGTGGCAATAAGAAAGTATTAGTTGCAACAAATTCCGCTCTGCCACTAAATCAAATTACAGCTGCCGCTAAAAGATAGTATAAGTGGCAACAAAAACCGGCATTAACTCCTATAAAAACCGCCGCAAAAAATTTGTTTTACAGGAAACTAAATCCACCACAATAAAAAATAACAGTTGCCCTAAAAGAAAATATTTTTGTCAACTAAAACCGCCACTAAATCATATAAGACTTGGGGCAAAAAGATAGTATTAGTGGAAACAAAATCCGCCACTAAATCAAATGACAGTTGCCGCTAAAAGAAACTATATTGGCAACAAAAATAGCCATAAAATCATATAAGAATCACTACTAAAAGTAAGTATAACATAAATTGCCAATAAATAAAATAACAGTTGCCGCTAAAATATAGTATTAGTGGCAACTAAAACCGCCACTAAATAATATAATAGTCCCAGACAAAAGAAAGTATTTGTGGCAACAAAACCGCCGCAATCATATAGGAAATGCCGCTAAAAGTAAGTATTAGTTGCAACATAAACCGCCACTAATTCATAAAAGAGTCTCTGCTAAAAGTAAGTGATATTGACAAAAAAATCGCCAATAATTCCTATAACAGTAGCCCAATAAAAGTTTGTTTTATTGACAACTAAATCCGCTACTAAATCAAATGACAATTGCCGCTAAAAGATAGTATTTGTGGCAAATAAAACCGCCACTAATTCATATAAAAGTCGCCATTAAAATCTAGTATATATATGGTAAATAATAAAATATCTAAATTTAAATGAAACAACGTTACATAAATGTTGTTTATTGCTAACAATTGTGCTTATAGGCTATCTTTTACTATTCAACTAGATAAAGACGACCGGACACCGCCCCGGCCCGACATTTTAAATTAAAATGTTCTGATTTTTGTTGAGAATTTTGCAACTCCAATAGTCTATATAGTAGATGCATGCTTCACTGTGACCAGACCTTTACCTTTAATCTCCTTCCACGGTTCTCGTCAAATTCCCCGCGAAATATCTCATAATAGGTTTTACACTCTATTTTTAGATATTTTAATTATTTTTAGGCGAATCCCCACACCCATATCCATACATGGATTCATATTCCCGAATCTTAAATATTAAATCATGAAGAATCTGACCTCTAGATCCGCACCCGTATTGAACACCCTGACCCGAGTCAGAGAAAATTAGTATATTATAGCTAATTATTTTAACACCCCCTTCTCAAATTGTTGTACTTGTTTAGAAGTTTGACTCTCTCGGTGGTTCTGTTAAGGGCACATCTTGCACTTCCTGGAAAGATCATTCACCAAGATTCTTCATCTTTCCATTCACATACAAAAATAATCATGAAAGTTTCACCAAATCAAAATAACAATAAAACTAAGAATACTTTCAACTAACTAAAATTCTTGATAGAGGGAAGACTTCCAAAATCAACACTCTCACTTGAATCCTTCAACTTCAAGTTAGTGTTGCACTGAAAAATTTATCATTTGATTGAAATTAGTGTTGAAACTGTTAAAGAAGAAAAAGCTATTTGGGTTATAGGGAGAAAGAAAGTGTGGTCAATCCACGGGTCTTTTAATTGAGGTGACAACTTCATCCTTATCTCGTCCTGATCTCTTCCTTTTCGAGTGATAGGCGTCTTGTTTTGATTCTATCCTCACTTATCATGAACTAGTTCTTGTTTGCTTTGTATGTTTAGGCGTTAATGCCTCTTCTGTTTTAAACAATATAATGTTATGGTTTAAAGAGCATTGTATTAATTATCGATTATGAATCAATGATGTAGCTCATTAATTAATTTAAGTACTCCTTCAACTCGTTGTTCGGAGTTTCGTTATTTCTCCTAGTGTCATTAATTAATTCAAGTGCTCTTTTGTTATTTTGTTTAATTCGTCTATAGACTTGTAGTTCAGTTTGAACTTCTATTCCAATTCTTATTTTCTGTCTTTTCATAGTAGAATTTTGTTTAATGTAGAGCAGCAATGTTGGGTTTGTTTAATCTTATTGCATCACAGTAGCGGGTTGACTTTGCTTGTTACACTTTTGGTTCATAATCTTGTTCTTTCTTACTTGGAATAAATCTGAAAGTTGCATGGTTATATTGTCTAAATCACTTCTCTGCTGCACGATAAGTTATGGAAATCTGAGTTAAGTTACCATGGATTTGAGTCTAGCACAAAGTAAGTTATGTTTTCTTTTGTTAAGAACGAGTATTTACGGCCCTAACATGTCTATGATTATAATCCAAATGGATTGGTTAAATGTTGAGTTTAAATAGTCAATGTGTTGGGATACAAGAATAAAAATAAAATGTTCCTCTCTTATAAGTAAATATATATTACTTCAGTTCTAAACGAAGTGGCAAGTGAATGTAGTCATATGTGCATATCTTGTTTAAGTTATGGATTGATTGGGTGGTTATGTTGTGCAAGGGTCATATCCCTCTTTTGTTTAAACTTCGTTTAGTAAGGTTATGAGCTTATATGTCTTCCTATTTGACTGATCAATAGATGGATTTCTTACATTGTATAGTTTACGTTCTATCAATTAAGATTTTGTTAGTCTTCTGTTGCCTATAACTATAAGATTCTGATGGTGTTAGCCACTTTGCCTTTAGATGTTCTCTTGAGTGAATATCGACATCGTGACTTTGTCTGATGAGAGATGAATCGATATATTTGTTCATGATTAATTATTAATCCTTATCTTATTATTTTTGTTGCATGTGAATCTGTCCGGAGTCCTATTTGGTCTCAAATCTCCTTTTCCTTGCATCTTCTTATTGGGTTAGGGAGGCCCAATTCAACCCTTTTCGAGATAGACAGCCATCGGAGTGTACAAGTGAGTTAAATGGCCTTACATGAAATCAGTGGCCCAGGCGAATAGAAACCAGACTTGGGCCCAAATTTCCCTCTCTCCTTATAGTATATTTCGTGGGAAAAATGCATAAATACCCCCCCCCTCCAAACCTATGCCCAAAATCCCAGAGACACACTTATATTATACTAAGGTCCTATTACCCCCTGAACTTATTTTGAATAACTTTCTACCCCTTTTCGGCCTACGTGCACTAGCTTGGAAAAAAATGTCAACACTTGTTGGGCCCACAAGATAGTGCCACGTAGGCCGAAAAGGGTAGAAAATTATTTATAAAATAAGTCCAGGGGGTAATAGGACCTTAGTATAATATAATTGTGTCTCTGAGATTTTGGGCATAGGTTGGGGGGGGGGGGCTACTTGTGCATTATCCCTATTTCGTGTTTATTCTATTGTTAGTATATGCTTACTTGCTAATTAATTTTAAGGTTCTTAACTCATAATTCCCCAATGGACACCCATTTTGAGTTAGTTAACGTATACTACTTTATCTTAAAAAACTAAGTATACTTGTCTTTCCAAATTGATTTCTAAAATTTTTAGAAGTTTTTCTCTACTTAGACATGTTAGATAATATATTCCTTTTCTCTCTAAATGATTTTAAGTTATCAAATTTGTTATTTCATAACTAGTCAAACATGCCTATTGTTAGTCAAACAATTAAATTGTCGGATAATCACATTAGTAGATATACTAGGTGCTTCTAAAACCTTCCTAGAATATTAATAAGAACCTCGGACCCCTTCAAATATTTTTCAATCGATTCCCTGTTTAATCAGTTGAAAATCAATTTTTTAATTTTTTTTTTAAAAATTAAGTGGTGACTCTAAAACCAGTCAGTCTTTAATTATTTTTTAAATAGAACACACTTCATCAACCTATTGGGCTAAAAATACCCCTCAGTCCACCTATTTGCTCCATTTCTACCCTTAAAACTAACCCCCTTTCTAAAAAAAGAATATTATTATTATTATTATTATTATTATTATTATTATTTATTATGTGTCATTTTCTTGTTGGATAAATTGAATACCAAATCATTTAATTTATCCATACCCGCTCCGACCCATTCCAGTGCCCATATCCCCAAACCCAATTAAAATACCCATGGATTGATCGCTCCAATAGCTCTTTCTTCTTCCCTCATATAGTTTCAAATCAATTTCGAATTTTTAGTATAAATACTAAGGAGTAATGATTTTGAAAGTCTTCTCTTCATTCTCATTCAAATATCTGAATCTTCTCCTGCTTCTTGTTGTGACGAAAGAGAGCCCCACATATGTCATTGAGGTGATCGAGTTGAGATGCCAATTATTTTAGAGAAAGATTCATCGAATAAATGAAACCTAATTAAAGAGTAGAAAGGAAAGGTAGGCCACCCACCCTAATATTGGTGTTAAAAAAGGTATGGTATCGATAGATAACACTTTAGATATATACTACATAAACTTCACTGTACATGGACTTGTGTAACACTTGCATATTTAGTCAATTTGTGTCCTTGAGGATTACATACTGTGATAATTGCTTCTTGCATTTTTAGAAATTGACAACACCATCAAATGAACCGTGGTAAACCACTAAACCAGATTTGCTAAAAGCTACTGCTATCAATGTCTGGATAGTATTTAAGTATGATATTTCTCAGCATTAACTAAGTCTTTAGAACATATAGATTCAACGTGTATCTTAGACAACACTAATTAACAAGTCATTACCAAATAAGTTAATTTCAAAATAACTTACTCTATCACAATGTATTTCACCCTATGTTAAGCACAACAAAAAATGTTAAGGGCAAGAGCGGCTCAAGCATATTCGTGGTCTAAAGCAATAATTAAATGGGGCCTTAAACTTGAATTGTTAATAACTTTTATATAATTGGTTTCTTCTAGTTTTCAATTGATAATATAACCATTCTTATTTTAAATTAGTTGTCATGAGATACATTACTCCAAATATGTCAAATTTCTTCTAATAATTCCTTAATTTTACATGAAAAGTTTACTTTTTCTACAAATAGTATTCAATATTTGTTAAAAAATAATAACTTATAACCTATTATTTTTAAAAATTAGTCCCCTTAAATTTGGGGGCCTTAACACATGTCTTTTTTTAACACTGTCGAGTCACCCCTGATTAAGGGTGAATCAATACAAGATTATTCAACTACTAAGCAAAGTCTTGAATTAGTCACCACAAAAATATGTTAATTCTCCTAAAAGTTATCTAATGCTAGCCTTGTTAGCCTTCAATTTTTTTTCGAAGCCTAGTCTTAGATTTAGATATCGCCTTCGGCCTCAAAATTGGCTCTCCATCTTCATCTTCATTTTCCTCTTTACCTTCCTCGCCCATTCATCATCAACAAATTGTTGTACTTGTTTAGAAGTTTGACTCTCTCGTGGTGCTGTTAAGGGCACATCTTGCATTTCCTGGAAAGATAATCCACCAAGATTCTTCATCTTTCCATTCACATACAAAAATAATCATGAAAGTTTCACCAAATCTAAACAACAATAAAACTATGAATACTTTCAATTAATAAAATTCTTGATAGAGGGAAGATTTCCAAAATCAACACTCTCGCTTGAATCCTTCAACTTCAAGTTAGTGTTGCGCTGGATAATTTATCATTTGATTGAAATTAGTGTTGAAACTGTTAAAGAAGAAAAAGCTATTTGGGTTAAAGGGAGAAAGAAAGAGTGGTCAATCAACGGGTCTTTTAATTGGAGTTGGGGTTGTGGGCACCGGAAGGAAGAGGTTCCTCTCCAGTGCATTATATCTCCAGTTGGTCCAGTTCATACTTAATTTAATAACATGTGTCAATTTCAAATTGGTCCATATTTATTATTGAAATAAAAAGCAACCAGTTGTCGCTTCCACATTCCAAAATTTTGAAGTATGATTTAAGGTGCATAAATTCACATAGTGTACTAGCGAGAAATACAAATTTTTAGATTATTTGGAATATAATAATTGATCTATAAACTGATTTTTATTGTTCAAAATATTTTGAACTAGTCTATTGTATCCATTTGGTATCATATGAGATTTTGAAAAAAATTATATTTAGGTTTCAAAAAATGTAGAATTTGAATGTGCTATATGATTATGATTTTATTTGTTGTTTCATACAAATTATTGTTCAAATATTATGAACTCTTCTATTTATCAATTTGGTATCATATGTGATTTTAAAAAATAAAAATTTTCAACTATATTATATTGATATATATTCATATTTCAAAAATTATGTGATTTGAATATGCTATATGATTATGATTTAATTTGTGATTTCGAACAAATGTTTATAAACTATTTGAGACTAATATTTTTCTTCCAACTGCTTGTGTATATAATTGGTTCATAAAATTATTTTTATGGTTTAAAAAATTATTTTGAACTGATCTACATGTATCAATTTGGTATGATATGTAATGTTCAAAATTAAATTATTCAACGATATGATATTGAACTCTTCTATTGTATAAATTTGGTATCATCTGTGATTTTAAAAAATAAAAATTGTTAACTATTTATATTGATATCTATTCATATTTCAAAAAGCATACGATATGAATATGCTATATGATATTTATTATATAAATTGTAAGAAATATAATTTTTAAAAAATTTAGACATAACCAAGTCATTTAAAAAAATTTAAAACCTGTTTTAATACTAATTAGCATGGAGAAATTTTTTCAAATATTGAGTAATGGTTGAGATTATTATCTAAAATAAAAAATAAATAAATTTAAATCAAATAAATTAGAAGTTTGGTAAAACTAAAATTCTTAAATATTTAGGCAATTACTTTGTAATCGTCATAAAAAAAAGAAGCACATTTTTTGTTTTTCACTTTCTAGCATTAAATACGAAAGTATAAAAATAATTAAAAGTTACATTAAGAAAAATGAAGACATGTTAAATTGAAATTCCTCAATTTTTGTTAGACAATCACCATGGTAATTGCCATAAAAATATGTTTGCTTTAATCGTTACAACATTAAGTACCGAAATTTAAAACAAATAAATTTAAATTAAATAAATTATAAGACCGGTAAAATTTAAAATTTTAAATTATGGTTAGATAATATCTTGGTAACTGCCATAAAAAGAACACGTCTTTTGTTTTCTCTTTCCAACATTAAATAAGAAAATAATAAATAAATAAATGAAATATAAATTTAAATTAATTCAAATTTGTTATCACACGTAATTAAGTTGTTATATTAATAATTTCTTATTAGTATATTTATATGATGTAATATAGAATCTTAAATATATACCTAGGATGATTTTTCCAAATAATATTGATAAGGTCATTAAACATTTGTAAAACACAAAAATATGGGGAAAAAACTTATCCGCACCAGGTGTATACACCAAACTAATGCAATTTCCATTATTACGTGATTGAATGAAGTGAAACACATGTTATATGCTGATAAATTAGTTATTCTTTTATAAACTGATTAATGAAAAGTGTGTCACATAAATTTGGAATAGAGAAAGAAGTACAAGTGATAATTATGATGATAAATAAAGAATACTCTCTCTATTTCATATTAACTTAATTTGTGAGTCCATGCAAACTGAAAGAGGGTCAATATTTTTTTTTATCTAACACCACTCCCAGGCAGTCTACAACTCTTGCAAACTTCAGCCTTACACTCACACGAATTTGACTAAGTATAGAAAGACTTAACTTAGTTTTTCTTAGGCAACAATCAAAGTAACAACACATCCAACATACGGGAACTCTTCCCAACCTTTTATTAATATCAAATCAACAAAGGATAAGGCTTCACAAATTAATCTAAGGCCAGAATCATTCTCCTTTGCCTTAGATGAATTTCCACCATATATAAAAATTCTGCACAAGGCAGTTACAAAAGTTACATCGGTGGTTACATCTGATATGTGTCTAACATTTGTCCTCACAGAATTCAAACTAAGTTCCAGCACTAAATATTCTAACAGATAGAATATTTTCGAATTCAAAATACATTCTAAAGCATAACCGAAATTAACCATTCTAACACTTGGAATATTTCAGCCTATTCCAACATTTAGATTATTTCATCTTATTCCAACACTTAGAATTATTTTAGCCTGCTTCCAACACTTAGAATATTTCGGCATGCTTCCAACACTTAGTTTTATTCCAGTTTTTGTCTTGTCAACGTCATGTCCATAGCCTTGCCTTGTCAAGTCAACACCCCACTTTGTTTTGCCGACCACTCTGCCCACACGTAAATCTTGTGCGTCCAAGCTTCCTTGCCATAACTCAAGCATCTTGAACTTTTTGCTCCTCACTAACTCATAGTTGCCCAACTGCACTATTTTACCCACATACATGCCAAGACCAATGCCCAAATCCTTATCATGCCTGCACGTAGTTAGATCAAGTAGTTTACGGGTCTAACAGACCACCCACACCACTTGAACTCGATGTTCTCATCAAGACTGTTTTGAGGTAGTCATCGATTTGAGCATCGAACTGCCATAAGTCTTTCGCTTTCTCCCAAACTGCATCAACTGCACTCTTGCCTTTCCAATAATGAAGAATTCAGCCTTCATATTTTTCTTACTTGTGCCCATAACCCGGTGATCAAGGATCTTCCCAATTTTAGCATCAAACTGTGTAGGCACTAATGGAGGAGCCCTATTTGACCTGTTCCTGTCCGGATCATCTGCATCTGTAAAGTAAGGTTTCAAAAGCTCACATGGAAAGTGGGATGAATCTTTAACCTTTTTGGCAGGTTCAATCTATAAGCAACTTCACCCACTCGTTTCGCCACTTCGAATAGACCATCATACTTAGAAATCAAACTCCGATGTATAGTCTTACTTGCAATCTGTTTCTAGATTTGGAGTAAGTTTTAACAACACTTTGTCACCCAATTGAACTCAACTGAGCGACGATGTTGATCAGCATACTTCTTCATGCGCCGCTGAGCCTTGCGCAAGCTGTCTTGTGCCTCAGATAATATCTCAAGTCTATCCCTTACAACCATGTACACTGCTGGACACTTTCCCTGATTTTTAGACTTAGCAACATCCAGTGGCGTCATAGGTTGTTTGCCTAAAACTATTTCGAAAGGGCTCATTTCTGTTGCAGACGACTTGTGCAGATTATAACAAAGCTGCACAGTGTCTAACAATGCAACCCAGTTCCGTTGACTTGCTGTCACATAGTGCCTCAAGTATTCTTCTAACAAGTGATTAACCTTTCCGTCTGTCCATCTGTTTGTGGATGATTCGCAGTAGAAAACTCAATTCTCATCATGTTGAACAAAGCTGTCCAAAACGTGCCTGTACACCTTGTGTCCCTATCACTCACAATGTCAGCCGGAACACCAAAGTATTTAACCACATATTTATAGAACAAATCAGCAACAATCTCAGATGAACATAATTCAGGTGCAAAAATGAAAACAGAATATTTCGAAAACCTGTCTACCATCACCATTTTTTATGCTTTGCCATCTACCTTACGAAATCCAGAATTGAAATCCATACTTACTGACAACCAAGACCTTTCAGGAATAGGCAAAGGCTTTAACGGACCTGCTTCCTTCTTACGTTCAGTCTTGTCCACTTGACAAACATGACAAGTCTTTAAATATGCCTTTATATCATCTTCGATCTTTGGCCAGAAATAAATACGAGACAGTAGAGCCACCATCCTTTCAACACCCGAATGTCCAGCCCAAACAGAATCATGCGCTTCCTTCATTAAGTCGTTGCGCAATCCACCCTGATTTGGTACAACGATTCCCCCCCCCCCTTTAAAGTAAAGCAGATCGTCCTCGATCCAATACCGTCTCATTGTGCCATCTTGCACTTGACTCATCCACTTAACATGCAATGAATCATTTGCAGCACACAACCTGATTCTATCAAAGAAATTCGTTTCAAGTTTGGAAATTGAATATACACTAGCAAATACCTCCTTTCGACTCAATGCATCAACCACTTGATTGTGTTTCCCTGGCTGGCGCTCCCACCCGAAGTCATACTCAACAAACATTCCTGCCGCCGTGCCTGTTTAGGACTCAACTTTTTCTGTTTCTTGAAAAATGTATTAGCAACATTGTCAGTACGCACTACAAATTGAGTTCCCAGCAAGTAAACTCTCCAAACATGCAGACAATGTACAACAACAACCATTTATTCTCATGCATCGAATATCTTTGCTCAACATCATTCAAATTTCGACTTTCAAAGGCCACAGGATGACCTTCCTACACTTACACGTCTCCAATTGCTTTATAAAACACATTAGTGTGTACTTCAAATGGCAACTCAAAATCAGGCAGCTTTAGTATGGGTTCATATGCAATAGCCGCCTTCAAATTTTGAAAATCTTCTTCACATCGTACAACCCATACCCATTTAGCATCTTTCTTTAACAAATCAGTCAAAGACGCTGCCCTTTTCGAATAACCAGCAATAAACTTTCTGTAATAGTTAGCCAACCCAAGAAATGACCGCAAATCCTTAACATTACGTGGTGTTTGCCAATCAACATTGGCCTGCACTTTCTTAGGATCCATTCAAACTTGGTTTTTACTAACAAGATGCCCTAGAAATTTTATTTCCTGTTGAGCAAATTCACACTTTTCCATCTTAACATAAAACGTGTATTTCCTCAATTGAGACAACACCATACTCAAGTGATTGACATGTTCATCTAATGTTCGACTATATATAACAATATCATCAAGATAGACGACTACGAAATCATCAAGATAGTCAAACAACACATTGTTCATTAAGTTGCAAAAGGTAGCCGGGGCATTGGTTAGCCCAAATGGCATTACAAGGAATTCATAAGAACCATATCTAGTTACACACGTTATCTTAGGTTCATAACCTTCTGCTATTCTAACCTGCCAATAGCCTGTCCTAAGATCAAGTTTTGTGAACCAGCATGCCTTGCTCAGCTTGTCCATCAAATCTTGCACTAATGGAACCAAATACTTATTTTTACTGTTGCCTTGTTCAGCGCCCTGTAGTCTACACACATTCTCATCGTCCCATCCTGTTTCTTTTGGAATAAAACAGGAGCACCATAGGGAGCCTTAGATAGTTGAATCAGACCAGCATCCAACAAATTGTTCAACTATTTACGTAATTCAGCCAACTCTTTAGGAGCCATACGATAAGGAGCTTGTGTAGGAGCAACTGCACCTTGCAGCAATTCAATCTTATAATCAATATCCCTTCTCGGTGGCAAATTCTTTGGAAATTCATGCGACATCACATCAACAAACTGCTTTAGCAACTCGTCCACACGATCAGGCACCTCTACTGTTACATCAGATTTTAATTCAACTAAGGCAGCAAGTATAGTTTCATTACCCTTCTTCAGCCCTTTGTCAATTGACATAGCAGACAACATCATTCCCCTATTCTTCTTCTTTGCAACATTACTAACTTTCCCAAACGGATGAACACCTTTCACAAACCCAACATTGCCTTCACTCATATTCATGATCTCATCTAAATGTGAAAAAGGAACAAATTGAAATATTCTCAGAAAATCAATACCAAGTATCGTATCAAAATCTCCTAACAGCATCACCATCAAGTTATGTTTTCCTACCTAATTTCTAGTCGACATAGACACCTCATAAGCCATGCCCACAATGGCTTGTGCCTTTGCATTCACTATTTTGATGTAGGAAGGGTTTTTAGTCAACTTAAGCCCCAATTTCGCAGCACTATTAACATCAATAAACGTATGAGTAACCCCCGTATAAACCATAGCCATCACACCTTTTTCTTTTATCTTCATTTACAAATGAATTAATGAAGCATGTGGATTTGAAGTCTTAGACATCCCCTCAACATTATTAACCAATGTAATATGATTGAAAGACAAACCTAACGGATTGGCCAAAGAAGCCACAACTTCCTCTCCTTCTTCATCCTGATTCATTTTTCCAGCAAGCAAAGCATTCACTCTTTTCCTGTTCGGACAAGACTTAGACAAATGAGGTCCACCACAAGTCCAACAGCCTTTCGAATTTCCATCCTTGTTCTTTGGATTGTTTTATTTATTTCCTTCCTTCATTGGCGCCTTCCTTTTATCATTAACATAGTCTTTATGATTCTCTCTTTTCCAGTCCCCTTTCTTATCACCATTTTTCTTGGATTTTAAAGTAGAAGGGACATCAGTAGGAGGTCGAGTCGCACGAAAATCCACTAACGAATCAACAACAGCAATTGCCCCTACAAATCCTTGACATTTTGCCCTCGAAGTTTGTTTTGAGCCCAGCCTTGTTTACCCAAAATGAAGTTATGTAATTTATCCTTATAAAACATGTTTTTAATGTCTATCATCACAGAGGTAAATTCCTTAATATAATCCCGCACTGCACTCGTTTCCTTAGTCTCTTCAACTTGTCCCTTGCAAACCAAGAGGCGTTAATAGGAAGAAATTGATCACACATTTCATTCATTAGCTTATCCCATGTATCAATTTTGGGTCGTCCAACACTTACATCATCTGCATTTCGAGTCCTCCACCAAAGTTTAGCATCACCCGTCAAATACATTGTGGTAATGTTCAACTTGTCCGTTTTAGGAACCCTTGCAGTAGTAAAATACTGTTCTATATCCCAGATGAAATTTTCCAGTTCTTTAGCACTCCTTGCTCCACCAAAGGCTTTAGGTTCTGGAATTTTAACCTTAGATAATTCCTCACGATTTGAACTTAACGCTCCCATAGCCGACAAAATACAACGATCTGCGCGAAGGTTTTCATTATCCTTCTGCAGTCCCTCTAATTGTACCTTCGTAGCATCACGAAAATTCAAAGTTTCAGTCATGTGTTCGTCGACATCTCTCTAAAACACACCAACGTCCCCTCAAATTTTGTCAGAGTCCAGTCTCAAATTGATAATCTGCGTTAGAAGATCCACCAACATTGGGTCATCCATTATTTCATCAGTGATCCCAACGAAGGCTTCAACTCTGCGAACTATTTCCCAAAGTTCTGCGTTCGTCACCATCGTTCAACCGCGCTCTAATACCAATTGAAAGAGAGTCAATATTTTTTTTATCTAACACCACTCCCAGGCAGTCTAGAACTCTTGCAAACTTCAGCATTACACTCACACGAATTTGACCAAGTATAGAAATACTTAACTTAGTTTTTCTTAGGCAACAATTAAAGTAACAACACAACCAACATACGAGAACTCTTTCCAACCTTTTATTAATATCAAATCAACAAAGGATAATGCTTCACAAATTAATCTAAGGCCAGAATCATTCTCCTTTGCCTTAGACGAATTTCCACCCTATATAGAAATTCTGCACAAGGCAGTTACAAAAGTTACATAGGCGGTTACATCTGACATGTGTCTAACACTTGTCCTCACAGAAATCAAACTAAGTTCCAGCACTAAATATTCTAACATATAGAATATTTTTTGAATTTAAAATACATTCTAAAGCATAACCGAAATTAACCATTCTAACACTTAGAATATTTCAGCCTATTCCAACACTTAGAATATTTGAGCTTATTTCAACACTTAGAATTTTTTCAGCCTGCTTCCAACACTTAGAATATTTTAGCATGCTTCCAACACTTAGTTTTATTTCAACTTTTGTCTTTCCAACGTCAAGTCCATAGCCTTGCCTTGTCAAGCTAACCCCCGCTTTGTTTAGCCGCCGCCTCTGCCCACACGTAAATCTTGTGCGTCCAAGATGCCTTGCCATCACTCAAGCATCTTGAACTCTTTGTTGCTCACTAACTCTTAGTTGCACAGCTGCACTGTTTTGTCCACATACATGCCAAGACCAATGCCCAAATTCTTGCCATGCCTGCACGTAGTTAGATCAAGTAGTTTACGGGTCTAACACACACATGTTAAGAAAATCATTCAAAAATATACTTTATCTCATAATTTCCACTATTTTCCTTTGTAAAATATAACTTTATAAATAATGCGATTCATCTCCTAGAAAATATAAAGCTTCAATAAATAAAAGGACAAATATGGAAAAAAATTGAAACATCCCTCTTGTACTTTGAACAATAAAATAGCTTCAAAAAATTAATTAATATAGAATAGAGAAAATAACATAGATAATTTATAATAAATCTAATAAAGTTACATAAATTGTTCTTTTAAGAAAACCTCTAAATGCTACTATCTCTTTACACACAACTCAAATTTAGCACTCACAATTGGTCACCAACTCAAATTTGGCACTCACAATATTTGGTCAGCCCCATTTGGAAAGTAGTTCTTGCATTTTAAATTTATATATATTATATATATATATATATATATCATATGAAAAATAAGAACAATAACACCATTTACTTAATTTTCTCTTTTGTTTCAATAGCTTTTCCGAGAAGGGGTTCTAGTTCACCACATGAACTTGTCATCAAGTGAGTTTTTTTTTACATTATTAGTGTATATAAGTTACTCTTATTTATTTCATACGTTTGTGAATATTTTTTAGATTGCCAGGAGGCGCTTAACAAGTGAGTTTCTTTTTAATTTTATCTCCCCCTCTTGCTCTTAACAAATAACATCCATCAATTGTGCATCAAAAGTTATTTTTATGAATATAATTTGTCTTATTTTCATGATTAAAAAACACATAATTTCTATGGATGGTTCAACTATATCTATGTCAAATTTTATTTATTTTATATTCTTCATGAATTTTTCTTATGTTGCTTACTATTTTTTTTAGAGAATTGAAGGAAATAGAAAAGAAGGGCATGTATGCTATAACATGCATTGCTTGAAATACACAATGTTGATTGAAAGGAGAAGTATATTTACTTGTTTAACTTTTGAAGAAGAAAAGTTATCTAAGGAGGTTGATCAACAAATTGAAGAGGTTAGTTTTCATCTCATCATATATATTTAAATTTAAAAATATGTATAATAGATATCCTGTATATATATGATAAACACATTTTTTATGTTTGTTTGTTTTGCAGAACGAAGAGTTGCTAAATATTATTGAATATGCAAAATAATGATTGATGAAAAATAAAGTTACTGTAGACGCTTTTAATGAGATTGCAGTGTCAGTATGTCACCATCTTAGTTTTAAATTAAAAAGAAAATAGTTATAGCCTTTTAGTACTCTCTTTTGGAGGAGCATCTTTACTTATGAATTGCCTGAAAGTATTTGATATTCTAGTGCTAATTCAATTCTTGTTTCAAAATTTAACTGTTATCATGTTTATCGTATTTCTTTTTTGGTTGAATCTACTATAGTATTTCATGAAAAATTAAATAAACCAACATAGGGAAAAATATTCTAACTAATTTTACCGCTAAACCAAATGGATTTTGAGTTAAAAAGTTATCATCAATTTTCACATTTAATGGTATAATTTTTTTCAGTCTTACACACCTTGCAAAACTCGATAAAATATAAGTGTTTGCGCAATAGCACCAAACTCTATATTTTTTATTTGGAGTATAAATTCTTATGTAAGATTCAAAATTTCAAATTATCGTGCAAAAAGTGGTATTGCTGAATTCATAGATTAGACATTATTTATTGATAGAAAGCTATCTTTAAATAATAAAATTTATAAGATAATTTATTTAATAATCGCGCGTGCAAATTTATTACTTTCGCTTAATTTATGAGATGTATTTAGCATGAGATTTATAAAATATGAAAAGATTTTTCAATGTTTCAAAATTACCCTTAAAATAAATATGTTTTTAAATAGAAGAGTACACAATTATGAAAGATTTGCCAAATAATATTGATAGGGTCAATAAACATTTGTCAAATACGAAAATATTTCATTCTTTTTTAACTAACTAATGAAAAGTGTGTCACATAAATTGAAATAGAGAAAGCAGTACAAGTAATAATAACAATGACAAATAAACGATACTCCCTCTATTCCATATTAACTAAATTTGTGAGTAAATTAATGCATACCTATTAAAAAAATCATTCAAGGACATACTTTACATCATAACTAGGTAATTACCCATGCTTCGCATGAGATTAAACTGTATGTTATTAAGCTCACATTGATCATTTAGTAATATTCGGATTTTCGATATATACACTACATTCTAAAGATCATTTTATCTTAAGCAATCCAAAATCTTAAAAGTGCTATATATTTTTTTTTATTTTTTAATACAAAAATTATGAGTCATAGAGATATTTTAAGTATAAGAAAGAAGTCTAAGAAATCTCCATGGAAATAGTTGGTCAGAAGTAGTGAAATTTTCTAAATTCCAAGAACTTATAAAGAACAACATCAAACATTAAAGAAGAGACCAAAAATCCTCGAACAACAACACTCCAAGTAAAGTGGAACATCACATATATACAAGAACATAATTAACTAATTCAAATGGAGGACCTTCGGCTACTTTCTTATGACCCTAAAATAGTTATTAGTATCATAAATATTTGTCCTCGTCGACTCAGAATAGTCATTAATATTCCTTAGGTTTCATATCACCAGCCCAACTTATTTGGAATTGAACCATAATTATTGTTATGGTTATATTATGAAGTTACATAGAATTAATGTCATTATCAACCAAGCAGTAGGCCACATCATTCATAACTGGATATTTTAAACCAAAATTTTTATACATAACATATTAAAATTTCAAAGTATATTTTTCTGAGTGCTTGTACGCACAGATATCCACAAATAATAATAAACACAACCTTTCTTTCTTAACAATCAAGAAGAAAAATGCATGTTGCTTAACATACTTTTCAAGAAGATAGTTTGTCGGTCTGTATCCATGTCAAAGGTAACTCCCATGCCTAGACCACCCCCCCTTTCCTCAAAGATTAGTGAAAAAGACCGAGGATGGTAAATATCGGCATTTTATAACAATATTGAAGCAACTTTCTATCAATGTCCCTTTGGTAGAAGCTCTTGAACAAATGCCCGGTTATGCCAAGTTTATGAAAGATTTGGTTACAAAGAAAAGATCGGTCACTTTTGAGGATGATGACAGAATGCAACATTGTAGTGCTATTGCTACAAGGTCTTTAGTGCAAAAGAAAGAAGATCCGGGCGCATTCACTATTCCTTGTACAATCGGGTTATTACATTTTGCGAAAGCATTATGTGATCTGGGGGCAAGCATAAATCTCATGCCCCTCTCGATTTACAAGAAGTTGGGTTTGGGTGACCCAAAGCCCACTGCGATGCGGCTACTGATGGTCGATAGAACAGTAAAAAGGCCTATAGGGATACTTCATGATGTGCTAGTAAAAGTGGAGTCGTTCATATTTCCGGCAGATTTTGTTATTCTTGATTGTGAAGTCGATTTTGAGGTGCCTATTATTCTTGGGAGGCCATTCCTTGCTACGGGTAGAGCTTTAGTTGATATGGAAAAGGGGCAGATGAAATTTTGGTTGAACAATGAAGAAGTGACTTTCAACATTTGTAGGTCCATGCGTCAGAGTGGTGAGCTCCAATCGGTGTCTGCCATATCCTACAAAGTTGGTGAATCACCCGAGACACAAATAGAAGAACGTCTAGGTGTAGAAACACTAGCGGCAGTGATAATGAATTTTGATAATGAATGCATTAAAGAATATGGGTCATTAGTCGCTGCTCTTGATCGTGGTAATGTTCGGTTTAAACCAAAGAAATATGAGCTGGACATGAAAAATCGTGAGTCTCCACCCGCTAAACCATCCATAGAGGAGGCTCCAAAGCTAGAACTAAAAGCTCTCCCACCTCATCTCAAGTATGAATTCTTAGGAAACGGTGACACATTGCACGTAATCATTGCGTCAGATCTGAATGAACAACAAGTTGAGAGTTTGGTCAAAGTGCTAAAAAGGTTCAAAAGAGCTATTGGGTGGACCATTGCGGACATTATTGGGATCTCTCCTGGTATTTGTTCTCATAAAATCCAACTCATGCCCGATCATAAGCCAAGTATTGAGCACCAGAGACACTTAAATCCACCTATGCAAGACGTCGTGAAGAAGGAAATCATAAAATGGTTGGATGCTGGAGTAATATATCCGATCGCCGATAGTAGTTGGGTCTGCCCTGTTCAGTGTGTACCTAAGAAAGGGGGAATGACTGTGGTCCCCAATGAAAAAAATGAACTTGTTCCAATGAGGCCGGTGACTGGATGGAGGGTGTGTATGGATTACCGAAAATTAAATGCATGGACTGAAAAGGACCATTTTCCCATGCCCTTCATGGATCAGATGTTGGATAGACTCGCTGGAAAAGGGTGGTACTGTTTTCTTGATGGTTATTCAGGGTATAATCAGATTTCTATTGCACCAGAAGATCAACAAAAGACCACTTTTATTTGTCCATATGGGACCTTTGCGTTCAAGAGAATGCCGTTTGGGTTGTGCAATGCACCCGCCACATTTCAGAGATGTATGATGTCAATATTCTCCGACATGGTAGAATATACTATTAAGGTTTTTATGGATGATTTTTCTGTGGTTGGTGAATCATTCGAGCGATGTTTGAGCCATTTATCTGAGGTTCTTAAGAGATGTGAAGACTGCAATTTAGTACTTAATTGGGAAAAATACCATTTCATGGTCAAAGAAGGTATTGTTTTGGGCCATCGTATTTCAAAAAAGGGCATAGAAGTTGATCGAGCCAAAGTCGAGGTGATAGAGAGACTTCCTCCACCTATCTCTGTAAAAGGTGTGAGAAGCTTTCTTGGACATGCAGGTTTTTACAGGAGATTCATCAAAGATTTCTCAAAAATTGCACATCCATTGTGCAAACTGCTGGAGAAAGATTGTAAATTTTATTTTGATGAATCCTGTCTTAAAGCATTCGGCGATCTAAAAGAAAAATTGGTATCAGCACCTATCATTATTTCTCCGGATTGGAGCAGTCCATTTGAGGTGATGTGTGATGCGAGTGGGGTTGCCCTTGGTGTGGTATTGGGACAAAGAAGGGACAAAATCCTTCATCCCATTTACTATGCTAGTAAATCCCTCAATGAAGCTCAGAAGAACTATACAGTAACTGAACAAGAGCTCCTTGCAGTAGTATTTGCTTTTGAAAAATTTCGCTGCTATTTGCTAGGTACTAAAGTTATAGTGCATACTGACCATTCAGCCCTGAGATATTTGATGGGAAAGAAGGATGCGAAACCGAGGTTAATTCGTTGGGTATTACTACTGCAAGAATTTGACTTTGAGGTAAGGGATAGAAAAGGGACCGAAAATCAAGTTGCTGATCACTTGTCCCGTTTAGAAGATGAAGCTATGAGAGAGTTGGGGGATAAGACTGATATTGATGACACGTTCCCCGATGAGCATGTATTGGCTGCCTCACAAGACCTGATTCCATGGTTCGCAGATTTTGCGAACTACTTAGCTAGTGATATTGTTCCATCGGACTTGTCTGTTCATCAAAGGAAAAAGTTCATGTACGATGTGAAGAAGTTCTTTTGGGATGAACCATACTTATACAGGAGCTGTGCTGATGGGCTCATTCGGCGTTATGTGCCAGAAGTTGAGATGTTGAGTGTTTTAGAGGCATGCCATTCCTCAACCTTTGGTGGACATCATAGTGGTGTCCGGACTGCTCATAAGATCTTACAATATGGTTACTATTGGCCAACTATTCATCAAGATGCTCATGAGTTCACCAAAACATGTGATAGATGCCAAACAGATGGCGGCATTTCAAGAAATCAAGAGCTCCCTCTAAACCACATTCTTGTGATTGAGTTATTTGATGTTTGGGGTATTGACTTTATGAGTCCGTTTGTGAGTTCTCATGGAATGAAGTATATTTTAGTAGCAGTTGATTATGTATCTAAGTGGGTGGAAGCCATCGCCCTCACAAACAATAAGGGGAAGAGTGTCACTGCATTCTTGAAAAATAATATATTCTCTCGATTTGGTACCCCACGGGCAATTATTAGTGATGGGGGATCCCACTTTTGCAACAAATTATTCAAGGGATTATTGGAGAAATATGGGGTTCGCAATAATGTGGCCACTCCTTACCATCCTCAAACTAGTGGGCAAGTTGAAGTATCAAATAGGAAGATCAAACAGATTTTGTCAAAAACAGTGAACGCTAGTAGAACAGATTGGTCAAGGAGGCTTGATGATGCTCTTTGGGCTTACCGGACAGCGTATAAGACTCCCATAGGTGTGTCCCCATACCAACTAGTATATGGGAAAGCATGTCATCTTCCGGTTGAATTATAGCATAAAGCCATGTGGGCTATGAAGAAGTTAAAAATGGACTGGAACGAAGCTGCAGAACAACGGTTAAATGGGTTAAATGAACTTGATGAATTTTGCCTAAAGGCTTATGAAAGCTCAGCCCTCTACAAAGAAAAGATGAAGAAGTACCATGACCTAAAAATAGGAAAATGAGAGTTTATGATTGGGGATTCGGTGCTTTTTTCAACTCTAGATTGCACTTATTTCCGGGAAAGATAAAGTCCAAATGGACTGGCCCTTACTTGATCACCCAACTATTCCCTCATAGAGCGGTTGAGTTGGAGAACAAGGAAGGTGTGCGGTTTAAGGTGAACGGACAACGTCTCAAAATCTATATAGGTCATGCGGAATCGGCGAATGAGGTGATTGAGGCATATCATCTTGATGAAGTCTGAGTAATCGAGTGTCCTCAGTCGTGCCGCGACGTTAAATCAGGCGCTGGTTGGGAGGCAATCCAATATTTATCATCTAACCACTTTATAGTTTTTTTTTCCAGTAACGGTAGCATTTTCTATTAATGGGTTATAAATTTTCAGGTAGCACATCTCCAGGAAGTTCTGCAGAAAAATTACTCTGCCACATTCACTGACGGATACATCGACGGACCATCACGCCTGTGACGGACCGTCGCATAATTCCGTCGTGCCAGGTACGCTCTTTAGCTTTTTTAAGAATTAGGGCACATGCGACGGACCCTATGACGGACCGTCACATCTTCGACGGACCGTCATCGGAGTTTCGTCACTTCATTACCCGGCTACCCGACCCGACCCGGCTAAAGAATTTTAAAAGTTTTTAAACGTTTTATACCCCCCACCCCTTCATTAATCAATTTTCTTTCCCTCTTTCCCCCATTTCCTCCCCTTTCAACTTCTTTCTCTTCCCAAATTCCCCACATTCTCCCATTTTCCATCCCAAATCTCCCTTCTTGGTCGTAGTCTGCTGCTGTGCTTCTCAGTTTTCTCGATTGGGTGCCATCACTTTCGTATCGTTTTCTCCTCTTCCAAGGTATGTGTTTCTGAAACTCTACCCATTTACTCTTCCTTTCTTTTTTTTTTTGCTTTACTATTAGCATATGGGCCTTTGCTCTTTGAATAGATATTATCTAACTTAGGTTATTAATTCCACAAAATGCCTGGATAAAACAAGAGTAATTAGGGCTTTAGACTTGTAAATTTGATAGGTATTTAGGTTAAAGAGCATTAGAGAAATGTTGGGTCTTTGGTACGAATCACATAGGGTGAATGTGGCATCCCCAGTTCTGTCTCTGAATAACAGCACAAAAACCCGATGACGGACCGTCGTACCCACGATGGTCCGTCCTGCACAACCGTCGTGACGGTCAGAGACCCCTGTCCTAAGAGTCTCAACACTTTTTCTAAGTGTCCACAGACGGACACATGTGACGGACCGTCATACCCACGACGGTCCGTCCTGCACAACCGTCGTGACGGTCAGAGACCCCTGTCCTAAGGGTCTCAACACTTTTTCTAAGTGTCCACTGACGGACACATGTGACGGACCGTCATACCCACGACGGTCCGTCCTGCACAACCGTCGTGACGGTCAGAGACCCCTGTCCTAAGGGTCTCCACACTTTTACTAAGTGTCCACTGACGGACTCATGCGACGGACCGTCATACCCACGACGGTCCGTCCTGCATAACCGTCGTGACGGTCAGAGACCCCTGTCCTAAGGGTCTCAACAATTTTTCTAAGTGTCCACTGACGGACACATATGACGGACCGTCATACCCACGACGGTCCATCCTGCACAACCGTCGTGACGGTCAGAGACCCCTGTCCTAAGGGTCTCCACACTTTTACTAAGTGTCCACTGACGGACACATGTGACGGACCGTCATACCCACGACGGTCCGTCCTGCATAACCGTCGTGACGGTCAGAGACCCCTGTCCTAAGGGTCTCCACACTTTTTCTAAGTTTCCACTGACGGACACATGTGACGGACCGTCATACCCATGACGGTCCGTCCTGCACAACCATCGTATCGGTCAGAGACCCCTGTCTTAAGGGTATCCACACTTTTACTAAGTGTCCACTGACGGACACATGTGACGGACCGTCATACCCACGACGGCCCGTCCTGAACAACAGTCGTATCAGTCAGAGACCTTCCTTCTGATACTTTATATTGCTAAGTATTACATGACGGACCGCAGGACGGTCCGTCATACGCACGAAGGGCCATCACCAGGTCCATCGTGCCTTACTGCTACTTCAGAGCTGTTATCACTGCTTTGAATTTCTGTGTATTATTGTCTCATTTTTTTCTTGTCATGTTTCATCCTTGTAGTACTAATGATGATTCGTTACAGGTACTACCTCTCATGGCACCTAAACAAGATCGTGTTTACGCATGTGGGCGTTCTAAATCTGTCGCCCCGTCTGCCCGATTGGTGATAGGCTCTGATGATGAGCATGATCCAGAGTACGTGCCCTCAGGAACTGCTACTACAGCACGAGCTCCACGTGTACCGAGAGCCACGCCCAAGAAGGTGGCGCTCGGCGTAGTCACTGCCTCCCAGTCTGATGAGGAGCGCACACTGACCGGCACACCTTCTGGGTCAGCTGCCCAAGACGAAGGAGTATCTGGCTCCTTAGGAGTTTCGTGGTCAGAGGAAGCCTCCGGGTCCGCAGAAGCCTCTGCCCCCGCCACAGCTACACAGTCTGCCTCGGATGATGAGGCTGACAGCACTGACTCCACCCCTGGCTCACCAACTGGAGTCCCTGCCCCGGTCACCGATCAGCCCAACCGGTGGTGTGTCGACGGACAGTACAAAGTATACTTAGACGCCAAGGTTCTCAATGACAAAGGCGTCATGACACGGACCCTTACATTGGAGAGGAGGGTCCTCACGGGAAGTCTCCCCACCATGCCAGATATTCACACTCTTTTCACCAGACACCGGCTGGAGTGGACGGCTCATTCTTTGGGCCGCTACAGTAAGGAGTTAGTCCGAGAGTTCTATGCCTCTTATGTGGCCACTCTCTGATCACAGATTGATAGGCAGTCTGCCCCCGCCAAACAGGCCCCACTTGAGCACATCCGAGTACGCGGTATACAGGTTGACATCTCCCAACCAGCCATCCGCCGATATCTGTACGGCACGGATGTTGACATCACCAGGACACCTCTCACCGCCGAGTTCGACTACCGGTGGCAAATTGTTAAAGAGGGCCGGTTCTTACGCGAGCCTTCGCTGAGAGAGACCACGAAGAGGTGGATGGCCCAGCACTTGTCTATTGATAGAGAGGTTGCGGATTGGGTGATGGATCCGAAGGGAGCCATCAGGAAGGCCAACTTGACCTTTACGGCCAAGTTTTTTTGGTTGATAGTCCGCCATTGTCTCTCCCCCACTGCTAATATAGTCACATGGGATCGTGCTATTCTGATGGCCGCCATGATGGCAGGGTTCGAGGTCGATTTCGCTTGGCTTCTCCAAGCGGTCATGCATGAGAGGGCTTTCAAGATCACCACCACTTACCCTTTTCCTTGCATGATTTTCTCTTTGGGCAGATCTGCAGGTGTGCCCATTTGGCACATTGACCAGCTCAAGACCCCGCAAGGAAATGTTGACATCGGCCTCATCAGGGATGAGGCCAATGAGTTGGCCTCACGCAGAGGGCCCTGCCCAGAGGTGGTCCCACTCGGTGAGAACCTGGCCGATACCATAGAGCATGCTCATGCGGCTTCCCAGGCTGCTTCTGCACATACTGATACTACCCCGGTCGAGTCTATCCCGGGTAGTAGCACTGCCCCGAGCTCCTCTCGCTCGGCTCCTTCCGCCACTCTGGTCCCACTTGCTAGGGTCCAGAAACTCGAGGCACAGATGGCTACACTTCTGCATCACATCCAGCCTTGGATGCAGAGGACTATTGCTGAGGTAGAGGAGCGCATGGAGCGCAATATGGCACAGCACATAGAGAGGAAGATCGCAGAAGTACATCAGCGTTTAGACGCTTTTGAGTTGCGAGTGCTAGCCCGACCAGCACCTTCCGCGGACATGTCGACCCTTCAGGCTGCGGTTGAGAGTCTGCGGGTTGATCTTGATACGATCCTAGAGGCGAGGGTACCTGAGTCTGAGGCACCTTCTGCAGAGCCTGCTGATGACACAGTGATGGCTGCTCTTTTTGCCACTTCTGATGTTCCACCACCTCCCCCACGAGAGCATGCCAAGAGACGCAGGGGTCGAGAGGAGGATGAGGCTAGGTCGAGGAAAAAGGAGTGCCGTGAGATGGAGGCTGCGAGGAGAGCCTCGATTGCTGCTGAGGAGGCCCGTAAGTTGAGGGTTGTAGAGTTAGCTGCCGGGGCGTCTAGCTCCAAAATTGTCAATTCTGTGGGAGGCACTACTGATGGTGCAGTTGATGCTGAGGACATTACTGAGGATGTCCAGACTATGCAGGGAGTTGGTTCCGGTGAACCGGACCAACCAGCTTGCTGATCGCCGGCGCTTAGCGCCTCAGGTTTGCTTCACTTACCTTTCGAGTAGTTTAGCTTTTCTATGCATTGGGGATAATTGCATATCTTTTTGTTGGGGGTGGGGTAAATGGAACGTGAGTACTTGGGTAAATTCTGAGTAGCCCAAGTTCACGATCCTCTTTTGGGGTTTTCTTGCCTGTGTTCTTTTTCCCCAAGAGACTGATTACTTTTATTGTTGAACCGGCATGTCATATCTTATGTACATAGTATAAATCTGAAGCATGATGGCGAAAATAAATATGATATCTCGATAATCAAAATGATGCATGACTAGGCATAGTAAGTGATAATTGCGTGGTTTGAAACATGAAATAAAGATACACTACTGCATGATCCTGAATCTAAGACTTGAACTAGGTTTCTAATAATCTGGGAATGCAAGGAATGTCAAGTGAGTTTGAGGTGAATTCGAATGTCCACCATCAATACTGAGCTAGAACTTGCCTGGTTAGTCCTGCTAAAAGTGAGTCAAAACAATCAATTAGGAAAGGATCACAGGCCCTTTTTCGAAATAGTCAATCTTGAGCCTAAAAATAACAGAAAACCAAATAAAGTTAATCCCTTTTTGATCCAAATGAATTGAGTTTAAAATAGATCTTTCTTTTTCACCCCAAATGATCTTCTCTGGGAACAATGTGTTGGCCCTGGTCCCTTCTTGGACATGTGCACCTCAGTTTATGCCAAAAGCATAAGTTGAGGGTGGCTAATGCAGAAAGCAACCTTGTTTTGGCCCTGACCCAACCATGGGTATTGTGAACCTTGACTCATGGCAAAATCATGAGTTGAGGGTGGCTGTTATAAGGAAAACCCCGGAAAGTGGGGTTGAAAGAATGAAGAGAAAGAAAGAATAAAACAGAAGTGATTAAAAAAAAATATATGAATAAAAAGAAAAATAAACACAAGAAAAGAGAAAAGTCACTTACACATAAGGATAAGAAAGGGAAAACAGCAAAGTGAAAACAAAATTGAGTAATAGGGTGAAATAAAATGATAACAAGGTGGTTCGCTTAGCCGATATGTCAAGGAGGGAAACAAGTCACTAAAGTATACCTAAATACACCCTACCTGACCCTGAGCCTATGTTACAATCTAAAAAAGTCCTATTGTGATCCTAAGAGTTGTATGGCGAACTTGAAGTAGTGAAAATAAGGGCAAGCCTATGGCAATATATATAAATGAGTTGTGAATTTGTTCTGAGAGTGAGTGTCGAAAAGTGATCCTTATACTCAAACTAAAATCATTGTGTGAAAAATGAGGATGTTATTTGAAGTGAGGACAGGAGTTGCAATACCAGAAATATTAGCATCTCGGTGAGAAATTGAAGAGGATAGGTATCATTGCGTAGTGAGTCTGGGTCATGGTTTGATTCTACACAAGTCAATGCCTAATAGTGATACCATGCATAAACATAATGAGAATAATCGGGATTGATAGCCAAATGATTGCGGAAGTTAAAATATGGATACTTTTGTACAAAGATTTTGTGGTGAGTCAGAGTGCGTCGCTTGAAGACAAACAACGAATTTAAGTTGAGGGTGTTGATGTACCGTGGTTTCACGGTATTTCTAATGCTTTTTCCTTAAGTTTAGTGTGTGTCGAAAGCCTTTTTGTGTTGATTTTTATGTAAGTTTCTCTTTGTTTGCAGAAAATCTGTCCAAGGATGAACGCGGGAGTTTTTGAGAAAGAAATGCAGAAAAGACCACCTACGGAATCCATGACGGTCCGTCGAGGCTGTGACGGTCCGTAGGTGGCATCATAGTGAAGGGAGAAGTTGCTGAAGGAAAATGGGGAAATCTGACCAAGTGTGGGATTACGGAAGTCCATGATGGACCGTCATAGCCACGACGGTCCGTCCTGCTTGTTCGTCGTGATGATCAGAGAAGTAGTCCAGTACCCAAATTTAAAGACGTTCAAGTATTTTAGAACGAAGACCCTCGACGGACCGTCGTGCTTGAAACGGTCCGTCATACCTGTCCGTCGAGGGGATTGAAGAAAGCAACAGAAGAATGTGTGAAGTATGGGACGACAGAGGCTATGACGGTCCGTCGTGTCCATGACGGTCCGTCACGTGGTCCGTCGACCCACACGCGTTTGGACAGATTTTTGGTAAATAGAATCCTTATTTGATTAGATTTTGTTTTTATTATAAATAGTTGGAAAAACCTCGTTTTTGGGGTTAGACTTTCTGGATAAGTTTTTAGTTTTTAGTTCTTCTATTATAGTATTGAATTCTCGATTTTGGGAATTAAGATACTTTTTTGGGAATTGATTGTTGGTGATTTTGTTGATTATTCAAGTTAAATTCTGGGAAACTATTTGTTTTTATAAAAGTAAGTGCATGAATTCTTCCATTAACAATATGAATTGTGTAATTATGAACATGAGTAACTAAACCTCATAGCTAGGGTTGTGGGAACCATGGGTGAATAACAAGGTAAAAATCTAATTTAAATAACAATTCTAGAGTGGTGTCTTGCATGTATTGATAATTCTTTCGTGTAGAAGTCTTTTTAACGGATGGCCAACGTTAGAACTCACCTTAATGCTACTTGTCGGACAAAGGAGGTAGATAATAGGAAAAGAATTATCAACATAGATTTAGTGTAGACTATCTAATAGGCTAGTATTGGTTGGTACGAGTTAATAACTTAGTCAAATACCGAATACGATGTTTAATATGAGGTAAAGATAAGGGTTAGTATAGCAACATACGTAGCCGGACCAAGGTGCGGAGTGAAATTCTCTAGATGCCGGACCAAGGATTTAGAGATACATAACTTATCACTTTACATGCAAGATATTAGGATAGAATTGTTATAGTTAGATTTACCAAGTTAGGAACCTGTGGGGAACACTTAAGCCCTAATTACTTTTATAATTTGATTTAACTCCGAAAGATGAATCTGTTAGTTGTTCATTTTTATTTAGTTAATCAGTTTCATTAATTTAGAAATAAAACCCCCCTTTTTGTCTTTTGTTTTCTCGAAAAATAGTTGGCTAAATAATAGTAATAATAGAATAAAGTTAAGTCTGAACTATTTTCCTTGTGGGATCGATCTCAACCTCATTAGTTGGGTTCTTTACTTGATACGACCGCTTTACTTCTTATTTGAGAAGTAAATTTGAGCGTATCAGGCTCCACGTAGGCGGGCCTAGGGTTCTCTTTTATATATATACTAGATTTTCATTATTGTCTTTTGTAAAATCATAAATATAACTTTGTAAATAGTGTGATCATCTCCTAAAAAATATAAAACTTAAAAAATAAAAGGACATGTATGGAAAATATTTCTAACATCCCTCTTGAGTTTGGAACAATTAAATTATTTTGAACAATGAGTAAAGCCTCAAAAAATTAGTTAAAATGAAATAGAAAGGAGATTATGGATGATTTATAAAGTTACATAAACTACTCTTTTAAAGAAATCTCTAAATGCTACTAATCTCTTTACAAACAATTCAAATTTGTCACTCACAATATTTGGTCACCCCGTTTCGAAAGAAGTTGTTACATTTTAAATTAATTTCTAAATATATATTTATATACCTAGATTCATGATTAACAGCTCTTTCGGTTAGATTTAATTAGTTTCATGATGTCAATTGAGCAACAAAATCATTATTTTACCATATTTTTTAGATATATAAAATTTTCATAATTTATTAATTTCACAGTTGACTGTTGACTGATATTTTTCCATTTTCTTGAACTTTGACTATTACTTTTGGTAATAAAATTATGAAATTCATCTATTTAAAGGGCTTTCTTCTGCTATGAAAACCAAGTCATATGAAAAATAAGAACAATAACACCATCTTGATTCTTAATTTCCTCTTTTGTTTTAATGGCTTCTTCAAGAAGGGGTTTTAGTTCACAACAGGAACTTGTCATCAAGTGAGTATTTTTTTTTTACATTATTAGTGTATTTAAGTTACTCTTATTAATTTCATAAGTTCATGAATTTTTTTATATTGCTTACCATTTTTAGAGAATTTGAGAGACAAAAGGCACTTATAAAGTGAGTTTATTTTAGTTTTCTCTCCCCATCATGCTCTTAACTAATAACATCCATCAATTGCGCATCAAAAGTTATTTTAAGCATATATAATGAAGTCTGATTTGTCTTATTTTCACGATTACAAAACACATCTTTTATGGATGGTTAAACTCTTTCTATATCAAATTTTATTTATTTTACATTCTTCATGAATTTTTCTTATGTTGCTTACTATTTTTTTTTTTAAAGAATTGAAGGAAATAAAAAAGAAGGCACTTATGCAACAACATGCATTCCTCCGTATGAAATTCACATTGTTGATTGAAAGGAGGAGTATATCTACTTGTTTAACTTTTGATGAAGAAAAGCTATCTAAGGAGGTTGATCAATTGATTGAAGAGATTAGTTTTCATCTCAAACAATATATATAAAGTATACCCTATATATGATAAAAACGTTTTCTTTTGCAGAGCGAAGAGTTGCCAAATGCTATTGAATGAACAGAAATAATGATCGATGAAGAGTAGAGTTGTTCTAGAAGCTTTCAGTGAGATTCCAATGTTATCATCTTAGTGTTAAATTAAAATAAAATAGTTATAGTCTCTTACTCTATTTTGAAGGAGCAACTTTACTTATGAATTGCTTAAGATTATATATAGAATATTTCTATTTCAATACATATTTTCAAATATTAATTGTTATCATGTTTATCCTATTTTATTTTGTTGAATCTGCTATAATATTTTATGAGAAATTAAATATTCCAACATAGGTAAAGACATTCTAACTAATTTTACCACTAAACCAAATGGATTACGAATTAAAAAGTTATCATCAATTATGACATTATGTTTAATGGTATAAACTTTTTTCCTTTTTTGGCTACATGCACCTTGCAAAATTTAGTAAAATATTATTTGCGCGGTAGCACCAAACTCAATATTTTATTATTTGGAGTATAAATTTTTATGTAAGAAATGAAAAAATTTCAACAACAATTAAATTTTAACTCAAAACATAAAAAGACTGATAAGTTCAGCAATGGGAATCTGATTTGTTTAGCAATGAGACAAACATACATTTATGAGTCATATCATGTAAAATAGATAGAGATTCTATCTTACTTAGAGTCTTAAGAGGAGCATATCTAAATCTCAAATGCCAAACTAGTTACATAATAAGAGTGACTAAAGACTATATATATCTTAATTGATATATATAGAACTAGGAAATTGAAGAAGTAAAATTGATAGAACTAGGAATGGCAGGGAGTTGCTAGCTTATATATATCTTAATTTTCTTTAAGGACATTCTCACTAAAGAGATCCTGAAAGATACATAAGATAGAAAAAAACAACACAACACATCTCAATTGCTTTGTTATTTGTGAAACAGACAGAAGGTTGTACTTCAATCAGGGGCGGCTGGTAAGCTTTAAAAAAAACATTTGGCCTTAGGCCCCCAATTTTAGGGGGCCTCATTTTTTTTTAGCTTAGGTAGGATTAAATTAAATTAAAAAAGAACAAAGACTCAAAATGACCAAATCCAAACGGCATTAATGAGATAACTGACTTACTTTTTACCTTCTCAACGTGTATTTCTTTTTTATTTGTACAAGTTATTTTTTTTACCTTATACTTTTTCTAATTTTATTTTTATGTATTCTTATCATTCTCTCTTCCTCTCGTCTATTTCTTCTCTCTTTCACTTTTCTAATCTTACATCTCTCTTATTCAAAATTTAATAATTTACTTGTTTTATTGATAATTTCAATTTTTTAAAAAATATAATTTATGTTTTAAATTTGAAGAAAAATATATCACAACAATCCAATTCAATTTTGGAAATCAAGTGTTCATAATTTTAAATTCGGTAATATTATTCTAATTTCTAATTTTACTTTTATTTTGTATCTTATGTTTATTATATATTTTATTTGATATAGTAAATAGTGTTTAAAATATTTGTTAGATTTTAATATGTCAACTAGAAAATATGAATTCGCTCATTCAAAACTTAAAAGAAAAAAAAAGTCGATAACTTGATAAAATCATACAAGTAGCAGACAATAGTCTAATTGAGATACTCAATCAAATAAAAAGACTTGATTCTTTTCCAAATGCTTACATTGCTTATAGAACAATGTTAACAATTCCTGTAATAGTCCCCTCAACAAAAAGAAGTTTTTCAAAATTAAAATAATAAAATCTTATTTAAGATCAACAATGTCTCGAGAAATATTAAGTGGTCTAGCTTTATTATCGATTGAAAAAGAATTATTAGAAGAGATTTACTACACAAAAATTATTAACAACTTTGCATCTCAAAAAGCTAGAAAAAATATATTTAAAATAAAAAACATTTATAATTTTTTTTTTAAGACCTCTAGTTTGATTTTGGCCTTAGGCCACCAACGGGTTTGAGCCTCCCCTGACTTGAATACAGGGATAAATAGAACACCATTTACTATTTTATCTTGAAAACTTATAAAGACTTGAATTCCTGTGGGTAAATTTACTTTTAAATGACCTTGATCACTAAGATCCTAATGTTGATTCAATAGACTGAGATTATGAATCATATGGTTTGAAGCACCTGTGTCAGCAATCCAGTTGTGATCCAGTACCATATCAGACATGAGTGCAGCAATGGTACTTGAGGTACTAGTTGCTGCAACATTTGTCATAGTTTTCCCTTTTTTGCCCTTTCTAAGCATGTGAAGAATCTAAGTGTATTGCTAAGGTGTAAACAATGACAGGCCATGTGTACCTACTAGAGGAATGGTAGATGATGAAGTAAGAGATATAGTGTTAGTATTTACAGAAGAGTCATATCAATGGCATGAGATGCACCTCCTTTCCTCCTAGGGTAGCCATGGAGTTCGTAACATTGATCCTTGATATAGACTTTGAAGTGATAATACTCACAGTAGAGATAAGATCTTTCAGAATTTCTGCCATGACCTAAGTATCTTAGTCTGAAACCACCACTATTGTTATTGCCACCACCAGTACTATATTCAGTGTTTCCTTCTACCCCGGAGGGAGTTGTGGTACTGTTAGCATAGGTACTACGAGACATCTTATTGTTCATAAGAGCAGTCTCAGAAAGAATTTCAGATGAAGGAGAACAAGTCACCCATTGACTCTCAACATTGGTAATCATTTCATAAGCATGATTAACATTGGGCACATGAACAGTAATTAGGACTTGAATGTATTCCTCCCAGTGTTTTGAAAAGCGGGGACGTGAGGCGGGGCGTTCTATACGGTATAGGGCGAGGTGTAAGTCCCGAGACATGGAGCGTAAGTCCCATGGATCTACGGGGCGTAGTCTCATGTATATTCAATCTTATAGTTTTATTACTAATAAAATTAACAAAAGTAAACCTTTCAATGATTTATGTTTTTTTATTTCAGATAAGTATTAATAATCAATAATGAAGAAAAAAAATTATAATTACTATTTGAGAAATATCATTGCACAAATAGTAAAAATATGATTTAAAGCAAAAATAAGTTATAAATATGAATTATAAATGCCCCGGCGTACGTTTTTATACCCATGACTTGCGTTTTTATGCTAAGGGCTTACGCCTCAAATTTTTGGACTTACGCCTTATGGATCTGTAACATCTCGTAACTTCAAATAACTAAGAATAAGCTAAGAAGCCAAGAATAATCATTTTTGGAAATAAATAAGGAAATATGGAAAATTTCCTAATTTTAAAAAGTGAGTTTTTGTCATTTTCAAACGGCCATAACTTCCAGCTCAGGAGGACTTAGGGTAAATTCTTTATATGGTTGGAAAGCCCTTGGTAATATATTTCATACGGCGCTGAGTTTGCGCATTTTTGATGTTGTATGAGGGAGATATGCCATTCGGAAGTTGGGTTATTGGAGTGAGGAAAGTCCAATCCGGATTTTAGTAAGGGTAAAATAGTTTTTTCACCCTAATATTGCCCAATTCATTTTAAGGGTTTATTAGGGGTAAAAATAAGTCCCGATTAAGTTTTAGAAAAGTTGTGAACGATTAGGTCTTGGGCAAAAGAGAGAAGAGGAGAGGAAGATCAAGAATTCTTCGAGAGCGAAGGTTTTACTAGTGGAATTCGTCAGGGGTGATCCCTATCGAGGTATGTGAGATCTTTTTGTGTTGGGTTTGTTCAACCACACACCAATATGTTTAATTCAAGAAGTTTTGTATTGATTGAATGATGAATCTTGAAGTTCGTGATGAACAATTGTTGAAATCTTGTTAGTAGAGTTGTAGTGTATCTTTAGTGGTTTTGATTTGTGTTTCCGAGCTGTTTTACGAGTCTAAACTATTGAGTATTGAGGATATTAGTGATCCTAAATGTTTGGGGGAAGATCCATGGATGTTTGGGAGGTTTAGAGTTGAAAATCGAAGAAGAATAGTTCGAAAACCCATCTAACAGGACCTGGGGCACCGCGCCTACCAGATCCCCTCAGGACAGACTCTGTCTGTCGGGCTCTGGCGCCCCGCGCCTCTCAGAGTGCTAGGGTCACCTGGAGTTCCAATTCCTCCCACATATTTTTGTACTAGTTCCTAAGTGCTGCACATATCATTCTGAGTTGATTCCAACACTCTAAGTACATCTAAACAACATGAAATCATCCATTAACATGAGATTATGATCATTCAATCCATAATGCAATTCAAGTAAAGTTAAGATCAAAGTCAAAGAAGTTAAGAGTCAAGTCTAAAAGTTAGGAAGCAAGTCAAAGTAAGTTCTTAAACATTTCTAGAGTGTTACACAAACATTCTAACTTTGTCTTAAGGCTCAAGCTATAAGTTGAGCAAAGAGTAAAGAGTTAAGTTGAAATTCCTTTATTCAGGAGTATATGGGGACTAAGTATCCCCAAAAGAGAAGTAAAAATGTTTCACATTTAAATGAGCAGGGAAACTATGATTTCCAAGAGAAGTATCCCAAAAGAGAAGTAAAAATGTTTCACATTTAAATGAGCAGGGAAACTATGATTTCCAAGAGAGCTTTTTAAAGCTAAGTTTTGGGAGTAGTATTGAGCACCGATATGGGGATGTAAGTTCACATTAACTCAAGTCTCCATGTAAACAATGTAACCATCATGGGTAGAAGAGGGTCATACTTTTTAGATGAACCCTTTTTATAATATAATAGTGGATCCATTCGGCAGTTCAGGTCCTGTACTCTGGCAAGGTTAGGGTGGCCGGGCAACGTAGGCCGAGTAACGCTGTATCATCACTATAGCTCTTAAGTGATGGTTGTCGGTTAGAGAAGCTTGTATTGTATTTTCACACACACCAGTTATTTGTATTTTTACGTATATCTCAGATATTATTTGTGTAGTTGTATACATTCAGAGTTTACAACATGTTTCAGTCAGCGTTTCTTTATATTGCATTTACTTTAAGACTTCATATACCGAATAAGAGTTAGTAAATCATGAGTTGAACAGAGCCAATGTAAGTGTTCTTTCTTACTCATTTTCAAGCTTAAGTTTGTTTTAGCTTTCCAACTCGCATACTCGTACATTCACTGTACTGATGCTAGTTTTGCTGCATCGTATTATGATGCTGATGCAGGTAACTAGGATCGGCATTCGGCGCACTATTGATCGAGTGAGCAACTCAAAGTCAGTTGGTAAGCCTCCCTTCATTCCGGAGGACATCTTTTATTGGTTTCTAGTTAGTTCAATAAAATGTTGTGGGGTTTGTCCCAATGTTCATCTTAGTCAGTTAGAGGCTTCATAGACAGTTAGTAGTTCAGTAGTCTTTACCTTTTCATTCTTATGTTAAAGATTTGGATTGCCATTTTGGCCATGTTGAATGTTTAAACCTTTAAAGACATTCCCAGTTATTTTGTTATGTAGTTGAAATAAGTTTTTTTTATCATTATAAGTATGATTATTATCTTCTGCTGAGTTAAGTAAGCCATGCCAAGGATTCACTTGAGGCCAACAATGGTCACGGAGTGCCAGTCCCGCCCAGGGTGTAGGCTCGGGGCATGACAAACTTATTATCAGAGCACAGAGTTCAAGAGTCCTAGGGAATCTGTGAAGCCATGTTTGTACAGTTTTAGTCATCGGTGTGAAGAGCGTCACATATATGATTAGGAGGCTGCAACATTTAAGAATTTCTCACTTCTTTCATATTCCTTTTCGTGCATTAGAGTCTATCTCTAAAACGTTTCCCCTCTAATTTGTGCTTGAGCGTGTTTTAGATAATTATGTCTCCATGAAGAGTAGTTAGAGTTCGATCAGCTAGAAGGAATGTCGAAGAGCCAGAGGTACCTAATGCACCGAATGTGCAACCTCAAGGAGGGGTTACTAACGCTGAGTTCCGTGAGGCTATCCGGATTCTGAGCCAAGGTGTGACCAACCAAGTCGGGAAACAAAGAGGAGCTCGACAAGAAGGGGCTGATACTTTGAAGATTTGGGAATTCATGAGGATGAATCCCCCAAGATTCACTGGGTCAAGCACTACTAAGGATTCGGAAAACTTTGTGGAAGAGTTGAAGAAGGTGTTTGATGTGATGCATGTTGTTGACAATCAAAGAGTTGAGCTAGGAGCATGCCAACTCAAGAATGTGGCTAGGACTTGGTTCAATCAATGGAACGAGGGAAGAGATGAGGATACACCACCTCCAAGTTGGGCATGCTTTGAGGAATCCTTCTTGGTGCGTTTCTTTCCCCGAGAACTGAAGGAGGCAAAGGTACGGGAGTTCCTTACTCTGAAACAAGACTCGTTGAGTGCTCATTAGTATGGGATAAAGTTCACTCAACTATCTCACGATGCTCTAGAGATGGTTAAGGATATGAGGAGCAGAATAAGTTTGTTTGTTGCTGGTCTGGGTCGGGCATCAAGCAAGGAAGGCACAAATGCCATGTTGATTTGGGACATGGACATTTCAAAATTGATGGTCTATGTGCAGCAGGCAGAGGAAGAGAATCTTAGGGATAAAGAGGAGTACAAAAACAAGAAAGCCAAGACTGGGAATGAGTCTGGGCAGCAGAAAAGTGGTTCGAATCAGCCATAATTTCAGAAGCAAAAGGGGCATGCACCATCATCTGCTAGTTCACCTGTGCCCAGAGACAGAGTTGAGCATCTTGATCAGAACTCCCAAGCTAGGCCTGCATATTCATAGGGTAGTGTGGCGCAAGGAGGTAGTAAGCTTCTTGCCAGCGCCAAGTGTGGTAGAAATCACTCCAACATATGTCGTAAAGGCTCCGCGGGTTGTTTCAAGTGCGGCCAGGCTGGACATTTCATGAGAGAATGTCCCAAGAGCAAGCAAGACGGTGGTAATGGGGGTAATAGATCTCAGTCTTCATCATCTGCTCTACCAGACAGGGGTGCACCTTAAGGAGCTACTTTTGGTGCTTGCGTAAGAACAAACTTCTTGTATGCTCTCAATAATCGCCAAGAATAGGAAGATTTGCCAGATATTGTCACTTGTATGAATCGACTCTTTGACCTTACTATTTATACATTGTTAGACCCAGGAGTGAGTTTATTTTTTGTAACTCCCTATGTAGCTATGAACTTTGAAATTATCCCTGAGCAACTTAGCGAACCATTCAGTGTTTCCACACTTGTTGGTGAATCCATTCTAGTAGAAAGAGTCTATCATGATTGTCCTATTTTTGTTAGTCACAAGAATACCATGGCTGATTTAATAGACTTAGACATGGTAGATTTTGATGTCATTCTAGGCATGGAATGACTCCATGCTTGTTATGCATCAATAGATTGCAGAACTCGAGTTATCAAGTTTTAGATTCCAAATGAGCCAGTCATAGAGTGGAGTAGTAGTTCAGCAGTGCCTAAGGGTCGTTTCATTTCATACCTAAAGGCAAGAAAGTTTGTTTCCAAGGGGTGTATCTATCACTTAGTCCAAGTTAATGAATCAAGTGCTGAGGTACCTCCCCTTCAGTCAGTTCCTATATTTAGTGAGTTTCCAGAAGTCTTTCCTGATGATCTACTCGGAGTCCCTCCTAAAAGAGAAATAGACTTCGACATAGACATCATACCAGATACTCGTCCTATCTCTGTTCCGCCATATAGAATGGCACCAGCAGAGTTAAAAGAGCTAAAAGAACAATTGAAAGATTTGTTGGATAAGGTCTTTATTCGACCAAGTGTCTCACCTTGGGGCGCTCCTGTCTTATTTATGAGAAAGAAAGATGGTTCCCTTAGGATGTGTATAGATTACCATCAATTGAATAAGGTGATCATCAAGAATAAGTATCCTCTTCCGAGGATAGATGATCTTTTTGATCAACTTTAGGGTGCTTTTTGCCTCTCAAAAATAAATCTCAGATTGGGCTACCATCTACTGAAAGTTAGGGAATGTGATATTCCGAAGACAACGTTTAGAACTAGCTATGGGAACTATGAGTTTCTGGTTATGTCCTTTGGTTTGACAAATGCACCTGAACATTCATGGATCTTATGAACAGAGTCTTTAAACCTTATAGATTTGTTTGTCATCGTCTTCATTGATGACATACTGATTTATTCAAGGAATGAAGAAGATCATGCTAGTCACCTCACTTTGAGAGATAAAGAGTTATATGCCAAGTTCTTCAAGTGTAAGTTTTGGCTTAAGTCTGTGGAATTCTTCGGCCACATAGTTTTTGATGATGGGATTAGAGTTGATACCCAAAAGATAGAAGCAGTTCAGAGTTGGCCTAGACCCACATCTCCAACAGATATACGGAGTTTTTTGGGTTTGGCTGGCAATTATAGGAGGTTTATTAAAGGTTTTTCATCTATATGGTCTCTTTTGACCAATCTAACTCAGAAGACAATGATGGTCTCAAGCTTGTGAGAAAAGCTTTCAGGAATTATAAAAATAGATTAACTACCATCCAGTTTTGACCTTACCAGAGGATACTCAAGGTTCTGTGGTGTACTGGGATGCATCAAGAGTTGGTTTGGGCTGTGTGTTCATGCAGAATGGCAATATTAAGCTTATGCATCCAGACAGTTGAAGGTTCATGAGAAGAATTATCCAACTCATGACTTAGAATTGGCTGCGGTAGTGTTTGATTTGAAAATATGGCGTCACTACTTGTATGGTGTTCATGTTGGCATATTCACTGATCACAAAAGCCTCCAATATATGTTCACTCAGAAGGAGATAAATCTCAGACAAAAAAGGTGATTAGAATTACTCAAGGATTATGATATGAGTATTCTTTTCCAGCCAGTAAGGCTAATGTAGTTTCTGATGCCTTAAGAAGGTTATCCATGGGGAGTACCACCCATGTTTGAGATGAAAAGAGGGAGTTAGCTTAAGATGTGCATAGACTCGCATGTCTGGGAGTCAGACTTATGGATTTCACATAAGGAGGGATAGTGGTGACTAATGGGGACGAATCATCCCTAGTGTCAGAGGTGAAAGAGAAAAAAGACCAAGACCCCATTTTGCTTGACTTGAAGGCAAATGTTAATAAGCAAAGAGTATTGGATTTTGAACAAGGGGGAATGGTGTACTGAATTACCAAGGTAGATTATGTGTACCTATGGTGGATGGACTCCAAGAGAGGATCCTGGAGGATGCTCATAGCTCCAGATATTCCATTCATCCGGGTTCCACCAAGATGTACCGCGATTTGAGAGAGGTATATTGGTGGTAAGGCATGAAGAAAAATATTGCTGAGTTTGTTGCCAAATGCCGAAATTGTCAACAAGTGAAAATAGAGGACCAAAGGCCTGGAGGTTTGGCTCAAAATATAAAACTTACAAAATGGAAGTGGGAGATGATTAATATGGACTTCATCACAGGCCCACCAAGATCTCACAGGCAACATGATTCTATTTGGGTGATTGTCAACAGAATGACAAAGTCATCCCATCTCTTGCCGGTAAAGACTACCTATTCGGCCGAGGACTATGCTAAGTTTTACCTTCAAGAGGTGGTGACTTCATGGAGTTCCGGTCTCCATTATTTCAGATAGTGGTGCACAATTTATTACAAAGTTTTGGAAATCTCTCCAGAAAGGTTTGTGTTCAAAGGTGAACTTAAGCGCTGCTTTTCATCCTCAAACAGATGGACTAGCAGAACGTACTATCCATACCTTAGAAGATATTTTGAGAGATTGTGTGATTGATTTCAAAGGAAATTGGAATGATCACATACCTCTCATTGAATTTGCTTACAACAACAATTACCATTCAAGCATCCAAATGGCTCCATATGAAGCTCTTTTTGAGAGAAAATGCAGATCTCCTATTGGGTGGTTTGAAGTTGGTGAAGCAGGGGTGATAGGACCAGATCTAGTTCACCAGGCTATGGAGAAGGTGAAAGTGATTCAAGAAATATTGAAATTGGCACAGAGTCACCAGAAGTCCTACATAGATCTTAAGAGAAGGCCATTAGAGTTTGCGGTGGATGATTGAGTGTACCTGAAGGTCTCACCCATGAAAGGTATTATGAGGTTTGGTAAGAAGAGTAAACTTAGTAACAAGTATATTGGTCCTTACAGAATCTCCAAGAGAGTTGGCAAAATGGCTTATGAGTTGGAGCCACCCTAAAAATTAGCGGTGGTTCATCCGGTATTCCATATTTCTATGTTGAAGAAGTTCTTGGGTGATCCTTCATTGATTGTACGAACTGAGAATGTTGGGATTAAGGATAGCTTATCCTATGAAGAAGTTATGGTTCAAATTTTGGATTGTAAAGTTTTCAAGTTGAGAACAAGGAAGTTGCATCAGTTAAGGTCCTTTGGAGGAACCGATTCGTTGAAGAAACGACTTGGGAAGCTAAGGAGGATATGAAGAATATATATCCCCATCTCTTTGAATCCGGAGATAATGCATATCAAGGTATTAAATTCTCTTCTTAGCACTTTATAAGACTATGTGTAAGCAGGCTGTTATTTGCTTTTGTTGTAGAGTGCTGAAATGATGTTAATACCCTTAGCTTAGTGAAAGAGTTCTCATTCGAGGAAGAAAGTTCCCAAGTAGGAGATATTGTAACATCTCGTAACTTGAAATAACTAAGAATAAGCTAAGAAACCAAGATTAATCAATTTTGGAAATAAATAAGGAAATCTGGAAAATTTCCTAATTTTAAAAAGGGAGTTTTGGTCATTTTCAAACAGACATAATTTCCATATCAGGAGAAGTTAGGCTGATTTCTTTATATGGTTGGAAAGCCCTTGGGAGGATATTTCCAATGGCGCTGAGTTTGCGCATTTTTGATGTCGTATGAGGAAGATATGCCTTTCGCAAGTTGGGCTGTTGGACTGAGGAAAGTTCAATCCGGATTTTAGTAAAGGTAAAGTAGTCTTTTCACCTATTATTTCCTAATTCATTTTAAGGGTATATTAGGGGTAAAACCAAGTCCCAATTCAGTTTTCGAAAAGTTGAGAATGCTTAGGGCTTGGGGAGAAGATAGAAGAGAAGAGGAAGATCAAGAATTCTTCAAGAATACTAAGGTTTCTCTAGTGGAATTCGTCAAGGGTGGTCCCTATCGAGGTATGTGAGATCTTTGTTTGTTGGGATCATTCACCAATATATTTAATTCAACAAGTTTTGTATTGATTGAATGATGAATCTTGAAGTTCTTGATGAAGAATTGTTGTAATCTTGTTGGTAGAGTTGTAGTGTATCTTTAGTGGTTTTGTTTCATGTTTTCGGGATGTTTTACGAGTCTAAACTATTGAGTATTGAGGATATTACTGATCCTCAGTGTTTGGGGGAATATCCATGAAAGTTTGGGAGGTTTAGAATTGAAAATTGGAGAAAAAAAGTCGGAAAACCAGTCTGACAGGCCCTGGGGCGCCGCGCTTACTAGATCCCCTTAGGACAGACTCTATCCGTCAGGCTATGGCGCGCCGTGCCAGATAGAGCGCCTGAGGACATTGTCTTTCCGTCAGGCTCTGGTGCCCCATGCCTCTCAAAGAGCCAAGGTCACCTGGAGTTCCCATTCCTCCCCCATCTTTTTAAACTAGTTCGTAAGTGATGTACCTATCATTCTGAGTTGATTCCAACACTCTAAGTACATCTAAAACTCATAAAATCATCCATAAACATGAGATCATGATCCTTGAATCCATAATCCAATTCAAGGAAAGTTAAGATCAAAGTCAAAGAAGTTAAGAGTCAAGTCTAAAAGTTAAGAAGCAAGTCAAAGTAAGTTCATAAAGATTTCTAGATTCTTAAACAAACATTCTAACTTTGTTTTAAGGCTCAAGCTATAAGTTGAGCAAAAAGTAATGAGTTAAGTTGAAATTCCTTTCTTCAAGAGTATATGGGGACTAAGTATCCCCAAAGAGAAGTAAAAATGTTTTCACATTTGAGCGAGCAGGGAAATTGTGATTTCCAAGAGAGCTTTCTAAAGCTAAGTTTGAGCATTAATCTCGAATCACAGAATCACTAAGTTCTTAAAACATAAGAGCCGGTATATATTTTTGGGAGTAGTATTGAGCACCGATATTGGGATGCGAGTTCATATTAACTCAAGTCTCCATGTAAACCATGTAGCCATCATGGGTAGAAGAGGGTCATACTTTTTAGATGAACCCTTTTCATAGTATTCTAATGGATCCATTTGTCAGTTCAGGTCCTATACTCTGGCAAGGTTAGGATGATCGGGAAGCGTAGGCCGAGTAACGTTGTATCATCACTATAGCTCTTAAGTGATGGTTGTCGGTTACAGAAGCTCACATAGAAGTATTGTATTTTCACACACACCAGTTATTTGTATTTTTACGTATATCTCAGATATTATTTGTGTAGTTGTATACATTCAGAGTTTACAACATGTTTCAGTCAGCGTTTCTTTATATTGCATTTACTTTAAGACTTCATATACCGAATAAGAGTTAGTAAATCATGAGTTGAACAGAGCCAATGTAAGTGTTCTTTCTTACTCATTTTCAAGCTTAAGTTTGTTTTAGCTTTCCAACTCGCATACTCGTACATTCAATGTACTGATGCTAGTTTTGCTGCATCGTATTATGATGCTGATGCAGGTAACTAGGATCGGCACTCGGCGCACTATTGATCGAGTGAGCAACTCAAAGTCAGTTGGTAAGCCTCCCTTCATTCCGGAGGACATCTTTTATTGGTTTCTAGTTAGTTCAATAAAATGTTGTGGGGTTTGTCCCAATGTTCATCTTAGTCAGTTAGAGGCTTCATAGACAGTTAGTAGTTCAGTAGTCTTTACCTTTTCATTCTTATGTTAAAGATTTGGATTGCTATTTTGGCCATGTTGAATGTTTAAACCTTTAAAGACATTCCCAATTATTTTGTTATGCAGTTGAGATAAGTTCTTTTATTGTTATAAGTATGATTGTTTTCTTCTGTTGAGTTAAGTAAGCAAGGTCAAGGGTTTGCTCGAGGTCAGCAATGGTCACCGAGTGCCTGTCCCGCCCAGGGTGTAGGCTTGGGGAGTGATAGGATCTACGTCTTTCATTTACGCCCTGAGGTGTTTTTGCTACGCCCCTCCGCGAGACTCGCCCCAAAAACATTTTATAAAACACTGATCCCACCTATCATTCAAAGAAGTAGAAAACATATTCTTTTTATAGGTCGTCCTTAATAGGAAATCTAGCTTGTTTTGCCAAGTAATACAAGCTTCAATGATTTACTCCACAAAGAGTAATTTTTATATCCTAAGAGTTGGATTGAAACTAGAGTAGCACCTTCAGTATCAAAAGGATGAATAAACAGAAGATGATTGTGATCTACCTGATATGTCGAATTCAATCCAAAAATTGCAGCATGGGTAAGACCGTCTAATCTGAAGTTGATTCAGAGATCTATTTCAGCTAGAATCATCGTAGCTAATCAATATATTCACACTTGAATCAAAAGGAGAATTGAGTTGGAGTAGAGATAATGACTAACATTTAGCAACAAAATCACAAAATCGAGCTAGAATAGAGAAAACTATCAACAAATAGTGTAGAAATCTACGAATTCGCAGAGCTCTGATACCATGTTAAGAAACTCCATTAATGAAAGACTTGGAGAGTGAAATCAAAGAAACTGATAAAAACTCCATTCATATGTAAATATGTACAAGAGGCATGTATTTATAGTTAACAACATTCCTAACTATTAAGATCTTCTAGAAGCATCTATTTTAACTAACTGCTTTAACTAACTAAAAACTTGTATAATTAATTAGTAATATGTATTCAACATCCTACATATATTCAAATATATTATTGAGTAAATTTCTGTCATTGTACAACACCGGTAGATGAGTAGTAAATCTCTTCCCTTTAGAATCATATCAGATAAGGGTTCCTAAATTTCTCCATTAATGACACTAAAATTTGATCCTCATGACTTTTGATTTTAATTTTGATTTTAAGTTATTGTCAAATTTTCACACTGATGAGAAATGAATCTACCGGGAAAAATTGTGATTTGAGGATGAAAATTACCTTAATGGTGGGAAGCTGATGAGGGCGACGAATTGGTGGTGGAGTTGAGTTGTGCCGGTGTTGCTCCAGCTGTGAAGAGGGGAAAAAAAGACAAAGAAGGTAAAAAGAAAAAATAAAACAAAAACTTAAAAGGAAACTTACAAATTTTAAAAAACAAGAACCAATAAAATAATATAAATAATTTCAAAATTAAAGTTTAATTATTATTTTTACCTCTTGCTCTCTCAAAGAGAGTGAACTACACTTTCTTTGCCAACTCAGCATGCATGAATCAAATAATTCCACGTTAAAATAGTTTTATGTGAGTAATAGGACTTCCGTAGTAAATAAGTGTGTAGTTGAGAATCGGGTAATAGATTAGGGTGCTTTTGGCTATTCTCTCTCTCTCTCTCTCTCTCTCTCTCTCTCTCTCTCTCTCTCTCTCTCTATATATATATATATATATATATATATATATATATATATATATATATATATATATATATATATATATATATATATATATATATATATATATACATACTTACATACATTACCTTAAAAACATGAACTCCTAACTTGAATGTTAAATTACTATAATATCTCTAACTTAGGTTGTGATTTTCCGCTAATTAAGTTGTGATTTTTTCCAGAAGGTTGTGATTTTTTAGGAGTTGTGACTTTTCCAAAGAGTTTTGAGTTTTTCAATAAGTTGTGGATTTTTCAAAGGGTTGTGAATTCCCGAAAAGGTCATGACTTTTCAGATAAGACACGAAAAACACTTGTTCATACTACCCTTTGTTGACTATAAATAGAGGGGGTTTATCTTATTTTTTTAACTATAATTTTTTTATTCTTCAACTCTTCGTATGATATTCTTAAATAATTAGTGTGATTTATTGTTTTTGGGTGAGTTCGGAGTTTAGTGCAATATGAGGTACCGCTATTCTGATGATGTAAATCGTTCTATCCTACGAGGGTATTTTCCATAAGCTAGAGTACTTGAGGAAAATAATTTTGATGATATAATAAATAGTTTTTTGCTTAATATATACATTAGTATGTAATGTTTCAATATATGAAGTCAACATGATGTACTCACTATAACTTTCTATATGCACGTAATTTCTTTATCATAGGTGCCTTCTCCGAAACAAGCCAAACCTTTACTGATTTATTAGACTTCCACTATAAACAATCCATTTTTGATCAGTTCTAGCAGACAAAAATCTCTATATAGAGCTGATCGAGTTGAGATGCCAATTATTTTAGTGAAAGATTCCTCGAACAAATGCAACCTAATTAAAGAGTAGAAAGGAAATGTAGGCCACCCTCCCTAATATTGGTGTTAAAAAAGCTTTGGTATCGATAGATAACACTTTGGAATTTAGATATATACCACATTAACTTCACTGTACGTGGACTTGTGTAACACTTGCATATTTAGCCAATTTGTGTCCTTGAGGATTACATAATGTGATAATTTCTTCTTTCATTTTTAGAAATTGACAACAACATCAAATGAACAGAACCGTAGTAAACCACTGAACCAGGTTTGCTAACAGCTACTACTATCAATGCCTGGATAGTATCTACGTATGATATTTCTCAGCACTAACTAAATCTTTAGAACATATAGATTCAACATGTATCATAGATAACACTAATTAACAAGTCATTACCAAATAAGTTAATTTCAGAATAACTTGCTCTGTCACATTAATGTATTTCACCCTATGTTAAGCACAACAAAAAATATTAAGGGTGAATCAATACAAGATCATTCAACTACTAGCAAAGTCTTGAATTAGTCACCGAAAAAAGATGTTTAATTCTCCTAAAAGTTATCTAATGCTTGACCTTCTTAGCCTTCAATTTATTAACTCTTTTTTCCCTCTGTGCAACCAACTGGTTTGAATTCATTGTTCTCTTACCTTTCCGGGTAAGTTTCTTGGTAAATAAGGCAGGTTGGTAGGCTCAATGACACCAGATTCATCTCCTTTAAAGCTAATTTTTCTAGTATCAGTTGGTAATCATTGTAGTTTTTTTGTCGAAGCCTAGTCTTAGATTTAGATATCACCTTCGGCCTCCAAATTATCTCGCCATCTTCATCTCCATTTTCCTCTCTACCTTCCCGATCCATTCATCATCAACAAATTATTGTACTTGTTTAGAAGTTTGTCTCTCTCGGTGGTGCTATTAAGGGCACATCTTGCACTTCCCGGAAAGATCATTCACCAAGATTCTTCATCTAATTTCCATTAACATACAAAAAATAATCATGAAATTTTCACCAAATCAAAACAACAATAAAACTAAGAATACTTTCAATTAATAAAATTCTTGATAGAGGGAAGATTTCCAAAATCAACACTCTCACTTGGATCCTTCAATTTCAAGTTAGTGTTGCATTGGAAAATTTATCATTTGATTGAAATTGGTGTTGAAACTGTTAAACAAGAAAGAGCTATTTGGGTTAAAGGGAGAAAGAAAAAGTGGTCAATTCACGGGTATTTTAATTGGGGTTGGGGTTGTGTGCACTGGAAGGAAGAGGCTCCTCTCCAGTACATTATCTCTTCAGTTGGTCTAGTGCATACTTAATTTGATGACATGTGTCAATTTCAAAATCTAATGGTCCATATTTATTGAAATAAAAAGCAACCTTTAAACCATGATTAAACCTTTCCACTCCTATCCGATTTAGTTCTTTCCATATTAATAGCATAAATTTAGGTGAGAATCTTGTTATTTTATTTGTCATCTCTACTTCTTTATGTTACTATAAATATTCAACTCAATTTTATGATTTTAGAAACTCGATTGTTCATGTATTTTGTTCATTCGTCCAATAAATCTAATTATATTCTTTAATCCTCTAACATTATGCATAGATTAATTTTTAATATGGGTATAAAACTAAATTACATCAAAATTAAATGTGTAGCGTTGAACTACGGTGAATTTGAGCTACTATTACTCTCTTTTTATAATACATTCATTTGTAATGATTTAAGAAAGAGTAAGAATCGTCTCTTTTCAAAGCATCCTTGTATCCTTTTACTAAACTAATAAAATCTTGGATGAGTGTGACCAATTTTCTTTCATCAGTCACAACACAATAGCTTTCATCTTTCAGTTTCATAACAATGGGGTTTCACGTTGACCCTACCTTGTTTACTAAAAAAGCAAAACAAGCATAGAGAGGGTGACATAAAAATCAAAATCTCTCGAAGTAATAGACGAACCACTGATAAAACATTTTATCTTAATCATACAGTTAAAAAATCACAAACAAACTTAGTGATCTGTCATATAAGAATAGACAATCAAATTCTGAATTCTAAGCAAACGAAAAAAATCGACACATAAGCTTCAACTGTCAAATGCTTCTGCTAACAAAAAATTAAAGGGCATAAAAGCTTCAACTTGCCAAATACGTCAGCAATGCAATACAAAACTGGATAAATAAGACTAGATGCAATTGCACCTCTTTGTAAATAGTAAAGATTACTATGATTAGTCACTCTTTGTTGTGGACAAAAAAAAATTATGACTACTGTTTCCCATGGTTACTAGATGTACCATGTTCAATGTAAAAATGTGTGTATAGAAATTTTACATTCGATCAAATGCTAGACAAAAGGTTTTTTCTATGAATAGGCAAATTTTTCTATCATGGTTTCAAAAATAACCATCACCGTGAACCTCCACCTTTCCAATGTTGTCATTCAACATTGGGATCACTTGTTTGAATCATGAAATGAAATATCATGCAATTAATTAAGAAACGACACATTGAGATGAGTAACATTACTAATTGCAAGAAAAAACAGAGAAACATTATTAGCTTTGTTCACTAACTCTTAAGAGTTGAGTCAGACTTCCATGGGATAATCGTTGAGACAATTGTGAAGGGCACCATGGAGAAAAGCTTCCCTCTGTCACTCCTTGTTATTTAAAGAATAAATATAAGTTTCAACATTATAATAAACAAAGAAAAATTTAAATGTCGTAAGATACCGTAATCATTGATGGGTCTGATAAAGGAGGATATGGAACTTGAAGATATGAAAAGTTATCCAAATGTTGGTCGTTTTGGCCAAGATATTTTTGCAGTGAAGTCTTAATTTTGTTTCATCTGCTCCTTTTCCATAAAACTCTTTGGGCGAGTATTAGAACGGCGAGTTGGTTGCTTCCTTTTTAACCCAGTCACCTTTGTGACATTTGTTTTATCAACAAATACCGTCTCACTTGGTTCATTTTGGATATTATTGCTTGGATTTGGCTCTTCATGTGATTCATTTCTCTTCTTCATCTCGTTTAACTTGGCAATTATCTCATTCGCACACTTTGCAGCCAATTCATACCCTTCTTGAGATTCAGAAGCTTCACTTGAAATTTGGACAAAAGTTTAACATAAATGTCTATATCTTGCAATAACTTCACCTTTCGGATCACAATATTTTGCTACTGGATTGACATCTATCTCATGCATGTTTTAACATATTTTGTCCATCTCTTTAGTATATAATGCGCAGGAATCATATCTTTAACATTCAATATATCAAGGATCTTTAGAGCGTGTCTGCATAGTATGCCCATAAACTCAAACATTTTGCAGCTACAAGTAACTATAGTTACCGATCGCTTGACGATTATTGTGTGCTCTTAACACTTCCATAAGTGCTTACGTTGTATGTACACCAATCGCCTTCATCTTGACAGTCCTTAATGAAAACACGTAATGATCTTTCCCATTCATTTTGAAACCTGTCAAATATAGTTGGGGTATATGTCTCCCTAACATGGACCAATAAAGGAAGTTTAACCTTTAAAATAGGTATTCTTTGAGTCATATCAAAATTTGACTTATTCTCATTGGTGCGCTTAACATCAACTGATCTTTGAAAATGTTTAAAAAATTGAACAATATCCAAATCAGATTTCAAATATCCCCTTAAAGATCCATTAAAGCTCTCGTTTAATTGTGTGCTTTGCATACCTGCTGAAAATGTATTTCTTCCATAGGCCATCGACCATTTCTCCTTGATAGGAAACGTAGATTTCAACCAACTATTATCCACAAGATCATATTTTCAAGCATATTATGACATACACTTAAGAAATCATCCTTATAATCATAACCATAAAACAATTTGCTAAAATCTCTCAGAAATGATGGATTAGCTCTAAAAATATGGTTAAGATGCTTAAATGCATTTTTTCCAAGTGCCACACACATAGGCGATGATATGTACATGGCATTACTGATGAGACTGCGAAAGCTATTGCAGGATCTTGATCTGTCATGAATGTTTGTGGTTTATCTGTAGACATAATAATCTTAAAGAATGCTTTAAAAATCCATTCAAACGATTCAGTTGATTCTTTATATAGGAGAGCTGCACCAAATATAACCATTTCCCTATGATTATTCAAACCAAAAAATAATGCCATGGGTCAATACTCTTTTTTTGTCCTATATGTAGTGTCAAATGACACAACATCTCCATAGATCTTAAAATCTCTTATCATATTTGCATCAACCCAAAATACATTTGTTATCAAACTATCATCATCTAACTATAAAGAAAATCGAAAATCAGGATCTTCTAGTGTTTGTTTCTCAAAATAATTCACCAAGCTACGAGCCACCCCATGTTTCAATCTTTCTTGTCTTTTTACTACTAAGATAATTCTTGTGATCTCTCTTTGTGTAACCTAGAATGGCTTGTCCTCCAGATTGACGAGCAGCATGGTCCAATGAAGCTTTAGGACTTACTCCTGAATCATCTAATAAGTCAAGTTCATATGCTTGAGCAACTTTTATCTTTCTTTGAGATGGTATGAGATGAGCTAAAGAAGAATCAACAAGAGGATGGTTGTGTTTCTCTTCAAATGAACAAATTTGAAACACTCCACTGGATTTGCGACTAATAATAATATGAGCTAAACACGTTGTCCTCGTTTCCTTTATGTGCTTTTGAACCTTCAAATCTCGTTTGTCTGTGCTTCTATATCCTTCTTTGTAACATGTAATTTTTTTTTGAAGTCACATACCCTTGGGTTCTATATTTATTACCATATTCTTTTCTAACACTAAAGCAAATTGAAGCTGAATATTTATTATAGCATTCATTGGCGATCTCATCTGAATCAAATTCCATCCCAAGTTTTATCGGCACATAGTTACCTCCACCTTGAGACTCAGTTGATGTGGTATCCATAGATCTATATTAAAAGGTATAAATAAGAAAAACAATCTTGAAGCATGAATTCTAGAAAAAATAAGTACTTAATCTCTACTGTAGTAAAATTTAAAATTTCACTTAAAATTTCAAACAATCCAATTTAGACATTTTATCGAACAGGTTCTAGACATTTATTCATTATGGTGGTTTCAGTACAATAATCACAAGAAATAACTGTATTTCATTTCAAAGTAGCAAAAACAGTGCAAGAAAGAAGAAAAACCTATTTTGGTTTCGTCACTTAATCTCCGAAAAAACTTCTGCTCATCAACTAATATTCTATTTTCTTGTGATCTTTGATTATTGTTATACCATCTAGGTGATTTAATTTTCTGAACTTCTTGGTAATTTCTGCGTTTCTCCATGATTTTCGCTGTAAAAAATGTCTTTAGCCATAGATCTTTGGCCAATATTTTGTTTAAGAGGCTGGTTATTTAACCATGGTCCAAAGGTTGCTTTTTATTTCAATAAATATGGACCATTAGATTTTGAAATTGACATATGTCATTAAATTAAGTATGCACTGGACCAACTGGAGAGATAATGTACCGGAGAGGAGCCTCTTACGCACTAGAATGGGTCGGAGCGCGTAGAGGGAAATTAAATGGTTTGGTATTTAATTTATCAAATAAATAAATGACATGTGATAAATAATAATAATAATAATATTTTTTTTTAAAAAAAAGTGTTAGTTTTAAGGGTAGAATTGGACCAAATAGGTGGACTGAGGGGTAATTTAAGCTCAATAGGTGGATGAAGGATATATTTAAACCTTTTTAAATAGTTCAAGGGTATTTTTGGTCATTTTTCATTTTTGTAATTTTGTACATCTTTTGAGCTTACGTGACATTCAAATATCTCACACGCGCCTCAACTGCGTAGAGTCAAGGGGTGTGCCACATAAGCCAAAAGGTGTACAATATTATATATAAAATGAGTTCAGGGGTAATAAGACCCTACTTTAGTTAAGAAGTGTCTCTGAGATCTCAGTCATAGTCTAGGGGGTACTTGTGCCTTCTCCCTGAATATTAAAACACAGTTTGGTAGTGAAATGTAATGATCAAGCTATCTAACTTTAGCGATACAATTATAAGGGTCATTTTCATATTTGTACCATGTTAAACGTGGAGGTTCAATTTAGGATAGTGGAAGATCTAATTGTATTTTCAACAGATCTTCAAGTAAAGCAACCCTCTCAAATTTTCCCACCTGTACAATTAACTTCTCTATAACAATATCTGATTTGGAAACTGTCACTGTCCACGTGACGTTAGCCTTGTTAGTTATCATGTTAGTGATAATCAAGAAGTTTGTTTCAATGTCCATATTAATATGGTTCTGGGCTCACTATTGTATCCCTTTCAAATGAGCTAGACTTTCTATCATATTTGTGCACATGTCAATGTACGAATTGAAGACCATATTCATATTATCATCTTAATATGTGAGAATTACACCTCAAGTTGCTTCATACGGCGCTGAAGTGACCCATGCCATGATCTTAGGAAAAGCTCGAACGACTTTGAACAAGACGGTACCTGTACCTGAAACCGACACATGTGAGTTGGTAGGGAATACCTAAGGGTGCGAGACAGCTCTATCAAAGGAAATTGTGTGTAAAAGATGTAAGACACCATGCATCTTGGTAACTTGAACAATGATAATATATTTATACATCTTGACGTTATTGAATGTGGCTTGACATCTATCTTTCCAGAATTCCCAACACATAATTGAAGAAAGACAAGCCTGCATTATTTTCGGGATTTGTCTAATTATAAGTTTGGTAATTTTTTTTCCTACTTTACTAATCATGTACTATATATTATGACTTTTTTCCTCTCTTAACCCTTCTTATTAAAGTGTAAACATATGGCACATAGGTCTAACTCCACCCCAAAAGCTTACTCATGAGGGCAAGATTGTCCAAGTGTATATAAGCAGATTGTCAGTCCATTCTCCAAACATTGTGAGACTTTTACCCACTCTAACACCCCTTTTCACACTAAGGACCAACTGGAGCATGAACCGGGAGCCCAAACAGAGATGGATCTGACTCTTATAACATTCAAAGATATGACACTTGGGCCTAATTTGTAACAACCTATATCCTAGATAGACCAGAATTAAGATTTCCCAAAATTGTATGTGCCACCTACTGAACATAGATTGGACCACGGTCTGTGGACGAGGTCTGTCGATCACTTCGATAGCAGTTAAGTCGGGGATCCTTTGGTGTTTTCCTATTTCACTTAACCCCTAATCTACATTGTTTAGACCCTAAATTATGAGGTTTTAGTCAGTTTAAGACTAAAAACTTAACTAGAACTTACCTAAGTCAAAATCTTTAATCAAAACTTACAAAATTAGAAGTAACAGAGGAGAAAAAGGTCAAGAACCCTAGTTCAAGAATGCAACAAGGTTCCATCAGTTCTAGCCCCAAAATAGAAAGATTTCTCTATGGAATTCATCTCCAGGTATGTGAGATTTCACTAGTGGGTTCCTTTCACCCATTAGGTCCTTAGTTTTTAGTTAGTTTTTTAATTCCCTTATTATGACTAGACGTAGGGCTTCTTGAATGTTAGAATTATTGGGTTCTTAGGTGATAGAATGATCTAAATCAGATTAGTATGTTAATATTCAAATAAATGCATAATTCCAGAACCCTAACTATGTATTTCTTTAGTTCGAGATATTTCAGTTAGCCAGTTATACATGCCTTAGCTATTAATGCATTATTATCAGATTAATTGTTGCATTCCCAGTCTGCTTTTTCAATTATATGTTATCCAGTATTTACATAAATACAGTAATAATAAGTTAACCACTAAATTCATTAGGAGTAGCATAATACCGAGTTGGACTAGAGTTTAGCGTACCCATATAGTCCCAAAACTACTAGCCAAGTAAGTTGTAAGTCCCCTTTGTAGGAATCAGATTAGTGATCATGCCAGCATGCCTTTATACCTCCGGCAGGGTATATTGGGTATTTTCGATGGGGCGTATACGGCGGACTTTACAATTAGCTCATGTGGTTTTATTATCGATTATTAGTAGCTTCCATAAGCAGTCAAATTCTATTACATTGACCTTTTTATAAGTATATCCAGTAGTCAGTTTGAGTATGTTATAAATTGGTCACTGCATTCAGTTACTCAACATTCAATATCCTTATCATGTTCAGATTATTTCATTGCTTTATTGCCTTGTTCAGTTATATGTTATTTCAACAATACTCTATCTTTCATGCTCAGTACCTTTCAAATACTGCCGCATATGTGTGCTACATTTCTCGTGATATAGGTTCAGGTTCTCAGCATCTAGATCACGCTTAGATCGATTCCCAATCTCTCGTTCAGCAAAATCAGTGGTGAGTCCTCATTCTTTGAGGACAATAGTCATGAGTTTCTTTTCAGTATTTCTGGTCCTTTAGTTTCAGTTTTGCTAGACTTAGCTGGGGCCTGTCCTAGCATTTCTAGTCAGTTAGAGGCTTATTTCAGACATAGGTTGTTTCAGCTTAGTATTGAGTTAATATCTTCTTTGTATTTAACGCATCAATTTTCATATATTTCAGTTATAATAAATGGGTATTCCCCATCTTTTCATTTTAATTATGATTTAGCTTCTACATCATTTTATTATCTTTAGTATGCTCATGATCATGCCAGTAGGGTTAGCTTGGGACCACTGGTGGTCCTAGGTCTCGTGTCCGCGTCTTAGGGGTAGCTCGGGGCATGACAAACTTGTTATCAAAGTGTTAGGTTTAAGTGTCCTAAGATGTCTGGAAAGCCACATTTGGTAGAGTCTTTTTCATTGGTGTGTAGTGCGCACCACATCTAATGAGAGGGAGGCTACAAAGTGTTTTAGGAAGATCCTCATTTTCTTTTTACTCTTATCGTGCGTAAGTTATGATCTAATTCTATTCTAACTCGTTATTTTACGTTTTAGATCATGCCTCCTAGTAGAGCTAACGCTAAGAATGCTAATGCCAGGAATGCAAACGCGGCTCCTCCAGTCCCAGATCAGGAAGTCTCCAATGCTGAATTCAGGAATGTCATTCAGATGTTGGCTTAGAGTGTCACCAACCACAACAATCAGCGATTTCAAGCTCCTGTGAATGCTAATGGTGGATCAACAACAGCTACGGTCCGTGACTTTATTACGATGAATTCTCTTGAGTTCTTAGGATCGCAGACTGGTGAGGATCCTTAAAATTTCTTGGATGAGATTAAGATCTTTAAGGTGATGGAGTTCACTGGGAATGATCGGGTTGAGTTGGCACCATAACATCTGAAAGATATGTCTCATATCTGGTAGACTCAATGGAATGAGAATAGGGGTACAAATGCGACTCTTATTACTTGGGAATGCTTTAGCGAGACCTTTATAGACATGTTTTTCCCAATAGATTTGAGAGAAGCAAAGGATCAAGAACTCATGAACTTAAGGCAAGGTAACATGAAGGTCCAAGAGTATGGGCTCAAGTTTAACCAAATCTCCAGGTATTCTTCTCACATGGTTGCTGAATCTAGGGCTTAGAGGAATAAAATCTTGTATGGAGTGTCAAATTTGGTGAAAAAGGAGGGTAGAAATGCTATGTTACTCGGAGATATGAACATCTACAGGATTATGACTCGTGCTCAGCAGGTAGAGGGTGATAATATTAGAAAACACTCTAAGGAGAATAAGAATCCTAGGACTCGGAACTATGACTATTCTCAGCAGAAATTGGGTGGTGGAAATCGCTCACAGAGTCATCAAATTTTTTCAGCCCCGGCCTATTCGTCAGCTAGTTTTCCATCCTCCAAAAATAGGTATGATCAGAAGGTTAGGGAACCAGGATCTAAGTCTCAGGAAGTGTTTCAGGCACCAGGACTTACCCCCACTTTCCCTAAGTGTGGTAAGAACCATCCGTGTGAGTGTCTTGCACGAAAGGAAGGATGCTTTGGATGCGGTCAGTCTAGTCACAAGTTAAGGGATTGTTCTTCTAGACAGGGTGAATGAGGTAGTAAAGGTAGAGTTCAGTCTACAACTTCAGCAGCACCAGAAAGTCACCCGACTCAGCAGGGTAAGTCATCTGGTACAGGTGGCGGTCAGCGCCAGAGTAGATTGTATTCTCTTCAGGCTCGCCAGGATCAGGAAAGTTCTTCTAATGTAGTCATTGGTACGTTACGAGTTTTTGACCTTGATGTTTTATGCATGTTAGATCCAAGGCCTACTCTCTCCTTTGTAACTCCTTACATAGAAATCCAATTTAGTGTTAGTCTAGAAACTCTCTCAAAACCTTTCTCAGTCTCTACTCCAGTCGTTGCCCTGTCATAGTCTCTTAGAATGTCACCTCAGCAGATCTTGTAGAGTTAAAAATGATAGACTTCGATGTCATTCTAGGCATGGATTGGTTACATTCATATTATGCCTCAGTCGATTGTAGAACTAGGATTGTGCGTTTTCAGTTTCTAAACAAACCAATATTAGAATGGAAGGGTAGTATCTTAGTGCCTATGGGACGATTCATTTCTTACCTTAAGGCCAGAAAGATAATCTCTAAGGGTTGTCTCTATCATCTAGTTTAGGTTAAGGATTCTAACTCCGAAACCCCAACTCTTGAGTCAGTTCCAGTAGTCAATGAATTTTTCGAAGTGTTTCTAGAAGATCTTCTCGGAGTCCCTCCCGAAAGGGAAATTGACTTTGGCAATGATATCCTTCTGGATACCCAACCTATTTCTATTCCTCCCTACAGAATGGCTCCAACAGAGATTAAGGAATTGAAAGAACAACTGAAAGCCCTTCTAGATAAGGGCTTTATCAGACCCTGTATTTCTCCGTGGGGTACACTAATATTGTTCGTAAAGAAGAAAGATGGTTCCCTCAGAATGTGCATTGACTATAGACAGTTGAACAAGGTCACAATCAATAATAAGTATCCCATCCCCAGGATTTATGACTTGATTGACCAACTTCAGGGTGCTAGTCATTTCTCAAAGATAGACCTCAGATTAGGTTATCATCAACTCAGAGTTAGAGATAGTTACATTCCAAAAATAGCATTCAAAACTAAGTATGGTCATTTGAATTTGTAGTTATGTCGTTTGGACTAACCAATGCTCCAACAGCTTTCATGGATTTGATCAACGGAGTGTTCAAACAGTACTTGTACTTGTTCGTTATCGTCTTTATTGATGATATCCTCATTTACTCTAGGATTGAGGAAGAACATGCGAGTTATTTGAGAGTTGTTATGCAGACTCTCTAAGATCGCCAGTTATTCGCTAAGTTTAGCAAATATGAGTTCTGGTTGCGATCCGTGCTTTCCTTGGTCACATTATATCTAGCGAGAGGATCCGAGTGGATTCACAGAAGATAGAAGTAGTGAAACAATGGCCCAGACCTACCTCTGCTAAAGATATCAGAAGTTTCTTAGGTCTAGCGGGTTATTACATAAGGTTCGTGCAAGGATTTTTATCCATAGCCTCACTATTGACTAGGTTGACTTAGAAGATGGTCAAGTTTCAATGGTAAGATGATTGTGAGAAAATCTTTACATAATTGAAAACCTGATTGACTACAAGTCATGTCTTAACTCTACCAGAGGGTTCAGACAATTATGTGATCTATTGCGATGCATCTAGAGTTTGCCTAGGTTGTGTGTTGATGCAGCGAGATAAGGTTATAACTTATGCTTCTAGACAACTTAAGTTTCATGAGAAGAACTATCCAACTCACAACCTCGAGCTCGCAACAGTGGTGTTTTCAGTAAAGATCTGAAGACACTACTTGTATGGTGTTCATGTAGATTGTTCACTCACCATAAAAGCCTTTATTTTGTGTTCACCCAGAAAGAATTGAATATTCGCCAGAGGAGATGACTTGAGTTCCTTAAGAATTATGATATGAGTGTGCATTACCATCCTGGTAAGGAGGATGTAGTAGCAGATGCTCTTAGTAGATTATCTATGGGTAGTGTAGCCCATGTTGAGGAATAAAGAAAGGAACTAGTGAAGGATGTTCATAGGCTTACTCGCTTTGGGGTTCGCTGAGCATATCAGACAGTGGTGTAACGGTTCAGAATGGGGCAAAATCTTCTTTGGTAATGGAGGTTTAGGAAAAGCAAGACAGTGATCCAATCTTGCTTGAACTTAAGGGTACAGTCCACAATCAAAGAGTGGAGGTTTTCACCTAAGGGGGAGATGGTGTACTTCGCTATTAGGGTAGTTTGTATGTTCCTGATGTGGGTGAGTTGAGACATTATATTCTTGCAGAAGCCCATACCTCCAGATATTCTATTTATACAGGTTCCACTAAGATGTACCGCGATCTGTGGTAAGTCTATTGGTGGAATGGCATGAAGAGGGATATAGCAGATTTTGTGAGTAAGTGCCCCAATTGCTATCAAGTCAAGGTAGAACATCATAAACCAGGGGGTATGAATCAAGAGATTGACATTTCTACTTGAAAGGGGGAAGTGATCAATATGGATTTCATCTTAGGGTTACCTCGTACTCGCACACAACATGACTCCATTTGTGTGATAGTTGATAGGATGATTAAGTTTTCTCGCTTTGTGGCGGTCAAGATTACAGATTCGGCAGAGGACTATGCCAAGCTTTACATTAATGAAATTGTGAGGTTGCATGGGGTTCCATTGTCTATCATGTCAGATAGAAGTCCTCAGTTTACCTATCATTAGAAGGGTCTTGGCACTCAGGTTAAACTTAACTGTCATGCCCAGAGCCTACACCCTGGATATGGCCGACACCCAATGACCATTGTTGGCCTTGAGCGAATCCTTGGCCTGACTTACTTAAATCAACGGAAGACTTACTCAATGATAAAGAAAAACATTCTCATAAATAACTTAAATTAATTGTCTTAAGTCTCAGAATAAAAAATTTGTAAATAAGGAGACTCAACTGAACTACAAGACTGACTATACGTCTATGAAGCATCTAAACATACTATAATGAATGTCGGGACAAACCCCACAACATTCTATAATGAAAAGACTGGAAAGACATAACAAGGATCCTCCAGAATATAAGGAGGCTCACCACTGACTCTGAGTGCTTAAAGTGGATCAACGAGGCGCTTGATGCGGATCCTTGTTTCTGCATGATAAGACGATGCATGTCAACTGGCATCAGTACATTGAATGTACGAGTATGTGAGTTGGAATGCTAGACAACAACTTAAGATTGATGAGAATAAAATGAACTTACCTTGGCTATGATCAACTCCAGAATTACTCAACTCAATGTATGTATATATAGCAATTTAAAACACATATGATATATATAAAGCTTGTAAAATAGTAAAACAACGTAGTTCATTAATGAAAATGCAATAGCAAACTCAAATTTATCATATATGAAAATAATATAGTTCTCTGGGAGATTCTCTAACCGACAACCACCAGTATGAGCCTAAGTAGTGATACAACGTCTTGCCCATGCTGCTAGAACTATCCTATACTTTGCCGTCACATAGTACTCCTTAACCTAGTGGATCTACTAGCTTAACTTATGCAATCATCTAAAAAGTATTACCCGTTAACACCCATGATGGCTACATGGTTTACATGGGGACTTGAGTTAATATGAACTCTTATCCCCACATCGGTGCTCAATACTACTCCCAAAATATACTTTAGCTCATGCTTTTAAAATAACTTCCTTTATTTGGGTTGAGATAATTGCTCAACACTAATCTTTAAAAGCTCTCTTGGAATCAATGTTCCCTTTTCTTGTTCAAAACTCTTTTGAGAAATCTTAGTTTCCTGTTAACTTAAATGTAAAAACATTTATAATCTTTCTAGGAAATACTTAGCTCCCTTATATCTTTTGAGAAATGAACTCAACTATTTAGCCTTTACTTGACTTGAAACTTTTGATCTTAATCAACTCTTTAGGGAATACTTAGTTCCGTTATACTTCTTTGAAGAAAATACATCAATTTTTACTCTTTCTTTAACTTGAAACTTGAGCCTTTAAATGAAATTAAAACGTTTAAGAAACTTTACTTTGACTTACTTCTTAACCTTAAGACTTAAATCTTAGCTTCTTAGACTTTAATTTAACTTTCTTTGAATTGGATTATGAATTCAAGGTTCATGATTTCATGTTCATGGATGATTTCTTGATGCTTAGATGTACCTTAGAGTGTTAGAATCAACTAAGAAGTGTGGGTACATCACTTGGGAATTAGTACGAAAAGATGGGGAAATAACGGGATCTCTAGGCGTCCTTGGCGCTCTGAGAGGCGTGGAAATCTAGAGCCTGACGGACAAAATTTGTCTTGAGGGGCTCTGGCTGGCGCGCCGCGCTAGAGCATGATGGATAGAGACTGTCCTTAGGGGCTCTGGTAGGAGCGGCGTCCCAAGGTCTGTCAGACGGGTCTTCCGACTTGTCTTCTCCATTTTTCATCTCTAATACTTCTAAACTTCCATGGATCTCACCCCAATCACTTAGGATCACTAATAGCCTCAATAAATAATAGATTAGACCTGAAAAACCACCCGAAAACACGAATCCAATCAACTAAAACATACTACAACTCAACCAACAAGATTTTTAACCATTACTTCAAGAACTTCAATGTTGATCATTCAATCTATTCAAACTTAGATGAATTAAACATATTGGAATGTGGGTGAACTAACCCAAAACATAAAGATCTCACATACCTTGGTAGGGATCACCCCCGACGAATTCCACTCGTAGATCTTGGCGTTCTTGATGAATTCTTGAACTTTTTCTCCCCTTTTCTTCTTCTCTTCTCTTCTCTCCCAAGACCTAAGAGTGAATACTTTTCTAAAATTTACCTAAGGTTTTGTTTTACCCCTAATAAATCGTTAAAATGAATTATGAAATAGTTGGGTGAAATGACAAGTTTACCCTTACTAAAATCTGGATTAGGACCTTCCTCAATCCAATAGTCCAACTTCTGATAGGCATAACTCCCTCATACGATATTGAAAATGCGCAAACTTGGCGGAGTTGAAAATATCTCTCCAAGGGCTTTCAAAAATATAAAGAATTTGCGCTAAATTATCCTAAGCTAGAAGTTATGGCCGTTTAAAAATGACCAAAAACTCATTTTTGACACTATGAAATTTTCCAGATTTTTCCTATTCTTTCCAAAAATAATGATTTTTAGTTTCTTAGCTTATTCTTGGCTATTACGAGTTACGAGTTATTACAATATCTCCCTCTTGAAACATTCGTCCTCAAATGAGATTTCTTTCACTATGCTAAGGATAGTATCATCAAGTTCAACACTTAAGAATGCAAAAGCAAATAACAATTATGCTTACTCATAGTTCATAAAGTACTAAGAAGAGAATTAGTACCTTGATCTGCATTCTCTCCGGAATCAAAGAGATGTGGATATCTCTTCTTCATATCCTCCTCATCTTCCCAAGTTACTTCTTCAACAAATTGATTACTCCAAAGGACTTTGACTAATGGAACTTCCTTTGTTCTCAACTTGCGAACTTGACGATCCAAATTTGAACCAGAATCTCTTCATAGGATAAGCTATCCTTAATCCCAACATTCTTAGTTGGTACAATCAATGAAGGATCACCCATGCATTTCTTCAACATATAAATATGAAATACCAGATGAATCGTTGTTAACTCTTGTGGTAGCTCTAACTCATAAGCTACATTGCCAATCCTCTTAGATATTCTATAAGGCCCAATATACTCGGGACTAAGTTTCCCCTTTTTACCAAACCTCATAACACCCTTCATGGTTGAAACTTTCAGATATACCCAGTCATCCACTTCAAACTACAATGGCCTTCTTCTCACATCTGTGTAGGACTTTTAATGACCCTATGTCGTCTTCAATCTCTATTGAGTCACTTCCCCTTCTCCATGGCTTGGTGAACTAGATCTGGTCCTATCAACCTTGCTTGAACAACTTCAAACCACCCAATAGGAGATCTACATCTTCTCCCATAAAAAGCTTCGTATGGAGCCATTTGGATGCTCGAATGGTAGCTATTGTTGTAAGCGAAATCAATGAGAGGTAGGTGATCATCCCAATTCCCCTTGTAATCGATCACATAAGCTCTCAACATGTCTTCTAAAGTCTGGATGGTACGCTCTGCTTGTCCATCCGTCTGAAGATGAAAAGCAGTGCTTAGGTTCACCTTCGAACTCAAGCTCTCACGACCCGAGTCTATACCCTGGATGTGGACGACACTCAAGAACCATTGTTGGTCCCTAAGCGAACCCTCATCCTGGCTGACTACAAGCGGAAGACTAACTTAAGCATCAAAAAACATAAAAACTTAATAAAATTCAAGAAACTAAAATACAAAACTTTAAGTCAAATGAAAATTTTGAATAAAATAAATTATTCAACTCTCCATAAAATAGGCAACTTTAGTCTTTAAAACATAATAAAATAAATGATTAATACAAACTACTCAACTATACTGACTATCTATGAAGCCTCTAACTGATAAAGATGGAAGTCAGGACAAGACCCACGATATCAATAGAAAAGTAAATGAAATTCTCCGGAAACAAAGAGTCTCACCATGACTAACTCGTACTCTAGGATGTATCAACGAAGTTCCTGTTGATGATCCTGAATACATGTGTCTGCATCATCAAAAGATGCAAAGGTCAAATGGCTCCGTTTGTGTAATGTACAAGTATGTAAGGGGAATTCTAAAGTATAACATAAGTTTGAAACTTGAATAAAAAGGAAACATAGTTACCTCTTTTCAATCTTACTCAACTCAAGAATAAGATACTCAACTCAAGGATTCGATACTAAACTTCAAAGATATAATACTCAACTCAATGAAGCACAAATTAACTCAAGATACTAAACTTAAGATACTCAACTCCTGATACTCAACTGAACTCATTTTAATATAAAGAAGTTTAAAACAAGTGCAATATAAAGAAAAGTTATTTAAAAACATGATGTCAACTCTGTGTGTATAACAAGGATACAACATAACTCTGAAATGTATATGAAAATACAATAACTGATGTATATAAAAATACTATAACTTTTGTGGGATCTTTTCTAACTGAGAACCATCACTTAAGAGCTACAGTGATGATACATCGTTACTCGTCCCACGTTGCCCGACCATCCTAACCTTGCTAGGGTATAGGACCTAAACTGTCTAATGGATTCACTGGTAAACTGTGAAAATGGTTCATCTAAAAAGTATGAACCTTTTCTACCCATTATGGATATATGGTTTTCATGGAGACTTGAGTTAACATGAACTCGCAACCCCACGTTAGTGCTCAATACTAATCCCAAAAATATATTGGCTCTTATATTTGTAAACATAGTGTTTTTGTGGTTTGAGATTAGTGCTTAAAACTTAGCTTTAACAGCTTTCCCGGAAATCATAGTTTCCCTGCTTGCTTTATTTTATAAAACTGTTACTTCTGTCTAAAAACTAGCCCGAAGGCTCTTTACTTATTTAAATGTGAAAACATTTGTAACTCTTAGGGATTACTTACTCCCCTTATAACTTTTGAGAATGAACTCAAATCTTTATTCTTTTTTATCTTGTAACTTGAGTCTTAAAACAAAGTTGTAAAGGTTGGTTAAAGACTTTTGGAAACTTTAAGAAGTCACTTTGACTTGCTTCTTAACTTTTACACTTGACTCTTAACTTCTTTGACTTTGATGTTAACTTTTCTTGAATTGGATTATGAATTCAAGGATCACGATCTCATGTTTATGTATGATTTCATGATTTTTCAACTTGGAGGGTTAATGCGGAATTATGAGCATGAACAATTCAACTCAAGGAATACATAACTACTTGGAATTCATGTATATGAATCTTATTGTTCTCTTGTTTACTTCCTCACAACTTAGTTCTATCAATGATGGATCTCAAAGAATTCACAATTTAACATGAAGGCTTTCTTAAACTCTACTCATAACTCTCTCTTGAATGTGAATTATGAATTCAAGAGTTATGATTCATGATATGATTGACCTAGGTGATATTGTAGACTCATTAATACATTCTTCTCACTCTCATTCTCACTTAGTTGAGTCTTGAAATAATTTACTAGAGGTTGTGGAAGACTCCTAAAAAGGACTCAAAGGGGCATTCTTAGTATGCTCGAAAGAATTCTCAAAACTTAACTTCCAACTCTACCTTGAATTTGAATTATGAATTTAGGTTATGATCATGTTAGGACTAATTTTAGATGTTTAGAAGTAGCTTAGATTAGTTAGAACCAAAAATGAGTGAAGGTGTACTTTAAACGAACTCAAACGGAGCAACCGGAGGCAAACTAGATGGGGCAGGCGGCCCTGGGTCTATGGGTGGCGTGGGGAGCCAACCCCTGAAGTACAGAGAAGGGTTTGGGGCGCTTTGGCAGGCGCGCCGTGCCAGTCCCCAACCCGGAATTTCTGCAGAACGTCCTTGCTCGTTTTCTCACCCTAACTCGCCTAAAATCGAATGGTTTCTTCCCCAATCACTTGGATTCGATTAATAACTTAATTATACTCTAATATACTGAAATAAGCACTCAAATTACTCAATTTCATCTCAATAATTTATCAAAAACCCAACACAACAAGATATAGAATGAACCTCAAGAACACCTATCAAGAACTCATCAAGAACTCTAATCTTTAAACTTTAAGCATGAAATTTTCCTGAAAAATAACAGGATTGGCATATGGGTGAACTAATATAACACTATGGAAGCTTACATACATCTTAGGGATTAGACCTATGGCAAAAATTCACAACTAAACTCAAGATCGTCGATGAACGCCTTCATCCTTTCATCTTTTCTCCTCTTTTCTCTTCTTGCCTCTTCTTGAACTATCAACTAAAACCCTAGGTGTATATTAGTATTTTTAAACTGAAACTAAAAGGATTAGAACCTTAAAATAGTACTAAAAACGAATTAAATCTGATTGGGTAAGGAAAGGACCAAAATACCTCTCACTATTTTCGGCTAACTTTCCTTAACTGGACAACCTAACTTCAAAAGGTCATATCTCACTCATCCGAACTCGAATATTAGCAAACTCAACGTATTTGGAAATATAATTCAAGGATATTTCCTATGGTATCTTGTAGCACACCTAACTTATCTTGTTCTAGAATTTATGGTCGTTTGAAGCTGACCCAAAACTTATACTTAACTTAACTCTCCAAATTTCAGATTTTTGTTATTTCCAATTTAATTCTTTTTGGAACTCAAGGTGATAAATATTGTAAAATGACTTTAGTACTTAAGAAATTTTTAATTCCTTGGTAGAATATCACTCATTACGATTAACGTTCGAGTCCTAGTTTAAAAAATTTCTGGGGTATTACAATATCTCCCCCTTGGGATCATTCGTCATCGAATGACGACTGATTTGGATATAGAATGGTTTACTCTTATTAAGGTCTGCGTCTAATGGTCTGCTTTTACGATATTTAAGCTTAACCTAAATCCTTAGGTTCGGGTTCTAACTTCTCTATTGGAATCTCATCCCAACACTATTACTCTTTACCACCACCTTGCTCATCTGAAGAATCAACCTAATGTTAAACAACACCATATTCAAGCTTAGTAATCTAACAACTCCATGAACTCCTACTAACGAAATCTTTCGAATCAAACTAAGGGCTCTCATTTTAATATTTCTAATGGTAAAACTTAATCCTCTTATTCCTCCTTATTAATAACCTTATAGAGAATTATCACACCATCATAAAACAATAATATCATCAACCTCCTCTTTCTAACATCACTTCATTACTAAAAGGTCCTCTAAAGAGATTTCCCCCAAACTCTTTGGAAATCATTACTATCTCATTCTCACCACTTGCCATTCTTTCTAATCTTATCATATCCCCCTTAGGTCTAAAGCTAACACTAGAAAGTTATGGACCTATTCCACAACTCTATTTGGTGTACATTCTCTTGATGCTCTTTTTTTACACTTGTAATTTAGCCACACATCACTGCCCTTATCTCAAGGTTTGGGCCTGTCACTTCTGCTACTCACATTCGTTTCAGCAACATATCAATTCATCACCTACTCTATGTCAAGTCTACTAGATCTAATATCTAGACTAACATCATCGCCCTCATGTTGCCATTATTTTGGATTATGAGACTCATCTCAAATTCAAGCTTAATGTTTATTACTAAACCCGAATATCAATATGATTGCTCACCTACTATAACATACCTCATTACTACTATGACAATTTGGAAACACTTGTCCACTAGGACTTCATAACAATTAGTCAATCCTTACCTCTTAATATGCATACTCGAATTACCAGCACATTCCACTTCACAACTTAAGTACTACTTACTCACTTACTTCGCATAATCTGTCAAATAACTCTACCATTCTCTGAATACCATGAGGTTCTCCTTTTAAAATTCATTAGCCTAGATTAATCTATCACATTATGAATACTCTGGATCTTCTATCTATATATATTCACTACTTACACTTGTTCATTACTAACACAATGACTCATTATCATAACCTTTTTTTTTTGTTAAAGTATATTCTAACTCATCTTGACTTTTTACTCTACCTCCTATACTTAGCCCTTCACAACTCATCACTTCTTAGTCTACCACAAGAGAAACTTTTCATTAATAATTTATTAGGTGCATGATTATACCAACATAGTTTGCCAAAACACCATCTCCTTTTCATAGATCTCTATACCTCTGCATACTTTTCTCTAACTGTGTCTGTTTCAATAGTACTGCTCATGATCTCATAACTCATGCTACTCTTTCGGGTGAAAATCTTACCCAATCTCTAAACATACTTCTTAAAAAGGATCTCAGTTGAAATAGTGCTTAAGGAAAAGAGTACAATTTAATTTTTTTTTGCTCAAATGCGCGATTCATAAGAAGGCATTACTCTAAACTGAACACTTAACTTACTCTTGGATTTCTCTTAAGACCCTCTAGAGTCTCATGACTTTCTCAAGACTCTTGCTAAGAACAACTCATCGATAAGGATCTGTAAACTTTACTTTTCAACCACCTCTAGTATGAGGTGTATTCAAATGAATATGAGAACACACGAGTTAGAATAGATGTCTATGACTTAGATCTTTTGCATGATTAAGAGTATGAAAGAAGGGAAAATTTTATCAAATGCCTATAGTACCTCATTCATAGAAGTGGGACCCTTATAACCATAAATAAGATCCTATTGACACGGCTTCATAGACACCCTAGGACTCTTGAACTCTGTGCTCTTATATCAAATTTTTCACGACCCGAGTCTACACCCTAGACGTGGCCGACACTCAAAAATCATTATTCGTCCTCAAGCGAACCCTCATCCTGGCTGAATACAAGTGGAAGACTAAGAGCCCATTTGGATGGACTTAAATAAAGTAGCTTTTAAAAAGTACTTTTGAAAGTGCTGGAACTTATTTTTAAAATAAGTAGTTATGTGTTTAGATAAAAGTGTTGAAGTTAAAAAACCGTTGTTGATGTGTTTGGCAAATAAGTGTTGGTAAGCACTTTTTTTAATCAAAATGTCTGAAATATCCTTAAAAGTTGTAAACGTGATAAAAGTTGTTTAATTTAATAATAATATATTATATATAATAATAATAATATTTAATAATAATAATAATAAATAATACAATAAATAATAATAATAACAAAAATAATTAAATATAAATAATAATAATAAATAATAATAATATAACAATATGTAAATAATAATAATAATAATAATAATAATAATTATTATTAATAATAATAATAATAATAATAATAATAATTATTATTATTATAATAATAACAATGATAATATATAATAATAATAATAAATAATAAAATAAAAATAATAATAATAACATATATAAAATATTAATAATAATAATAATAATGATAATAATAATATTATATAATAATAATAATAATAAAATAATATGAAAATAATAATAATAAAAATAATAAAATATTGATAATAATAATAATATATAATAATAATAATAAAGAATAATAAAATAAATAATAATAATAATAATAAAATAATAAAATATTAATAATACTAATAATTATAATAATAATAAAAAATAAAATAATAATAATAAATAATAATAATAATAATAATAATAATAATAAAAAGAATTAAGGCTAAAAAAGTAATATACTTGGTCAATATAAAATGACTTTTAAGTTGAAAAAAAAAAGCACCCCTCACCTAGGTTTTAACTTTTGGCTTAAAATAAGTCATTTTTGACTTAAATAAGTTACTTTGATATTTGCCAAACACTCTAATAAGTCAAAAACTGATTTTTAAGTCAGTTTGACCAGCTTTTAAGGCTATCCAAATAGGCTCTAACTTAAGCATGCAAAAGCTTAAAAAACTGAATAAAAATCAAGAAACAAAAATACCAAACGTTAAGTCAAATGAAAATTTTGAATAAAATAAATTATTCAACTCGCCATAAAATAGACAACTTTAGTCGTTAAAACGTGTAATAAAATAAATGATTATTACAAACTCCTCAACTATAGTGACTATCTATGAAGCCTCTAACTTATAAAGATGGAAGTAGGGACAAGACCCACGACATCCTGACTAAACTGAAAATAAATGAAATCCTCCGAAAACAAGGAGGCTCACCATGGCTAACTCAAACTCTGGATGTATCAACGAAGCTCCTGTTGATGATCCTGAATACCTGTGTTTGCATCATCAATATATGCAGGCCAAATGACTTAGTACGTGGAATGTATGAGTATTCAAGGGGAATTCTAAAGTATAAAACAAGTTTGAAACTTGAATAAAAACGAAACATACTTACCTCTTTTCAAACTTACTCAACTCAAGAATAAGATACACAACTCGAGGATTAGATACTAAACTTCAAAGATATAATACTCGACTCAATGAAGCACATATTAACTCAAGATACATAACTTAAGATACTCAACTCCTGATACTCAACTGAACTCATTTCAATATAAAGTAGTTAAAACAAGTCCAATATAAAGAAAAGTTGTTAAAAATTCATGATGTCAACTCTGTGTGTATAACAAGGATACAACATAACTATGAAATGTATATGAAAATATAATAACTGATGTATATAAAAAAACTATAACTTCTGTGGGAGCTTCTCTAGGCGACAATCATCACTTAAGAGCTATAATGATGATACAACGTTACGCGACCCACGCTGCCCGGCCATCCTAACCTTGCCAGGGTATAGGACCTAAACTGCCTAATGGATACACTAGTAAACTGTGAAAAGGGTTCATTGATACGCACAAATTACACCTCCCTAAAGAAGTATAAACGGTCGTAATCATGTAGAGAACCCAACAAGTAGGTTGGGGTCGATCCCACAAAGAAAATGGTTTAGACTTAACTTTAATACACAATTACGTCTATTTAGCCAATGTCTTTGCAAAAACAAGTAACTAAAGAGGGGTTTTAGTGAAACAAATTCTTTAAACAGTCTAAGTTAACAAGTAAACGAAAGTAGATGTTGAGGTTTTATCAAGTTGTGAGAATAACTAGGGTATATGTATTCCCGACAGGTTCATAACGTCGTATTCCTAGCAATAGCAATTCTTTCGTAGTGTTTCACATTCAAATGGCAAGTTAGGTATCTCTAAATCCTTGGTCCGACATCTAGAGAATTTTACTCTGCACTTTGGTCTGGCTACGTGTGTATGTTTTACTATCCTTACCTTTACCTCATATTAGACATCATAATCGATGTATGTCTTAGTTATTACTCCTCACCAATCAACACTAGCCTATTAGATAGAATCACACTAAATCTATGTTTATAATTCTTTTCCTATTCCTACCTCCTTGATCCGGCAAGTAGCAACAAGGCGAGTTCTAACGCGTGCACTCATTAAAAAGACTTTTAAGTGAAAGAATTATCAATTAATGCAAAAACACTATTTGAGAATTGCTTAATTGCTATTTATACTTTGTTAATTACTCATGGTTCCCACAACCCTAGTTGTGGATTTAGTTACCCATGCAAGTAAAAACACAATTCATAGTTTTGAATGAAGAAATCATGAACTTACTTAACAATAAGAAGAAAACCAGAAATTCAACTTGAATTTGCTAGAAAATTCTTCAAAACATATCCGAAAATTGATTAATTGCCCAAGTTTGCAAAATCCAATCTCCAAAACACAAAATAGAACAACAATAACAATAGTAGATAACCCCAAAAATAAGGTTTTAATGCCTTATATATAGAAAAAGTCGTCCTAAAGAAAAAAGAAGTTAAAATAAGGAAAGTTTGTTCAGTTGACGTGGCTCCGTCGATCAATCGACGGTCTGTAGACTCCTTCTGTCGGTCAGGACTTGGAATATTTTTTCCTCTTCGGATGGCACCTTCTCTGAATCAATCGAGGGACCAACATCACGGTCTATTGATGCACCTATGGTCTGTCGATGCCCCTCTGTCATTTCATACTTAGAATTTTTCCAAATTCGGTTACTGGAACCTTCTCTCAACGAAATGACGGTTCATCAGTACAGTCCGTCGATCAATCGATGGATCGTTGCATCTCGTAGTTCTAAAATTAGTCAGACTTCCCCAATTTTTCTCCAAAGTCCTGAGCTGCCCATCTACGATCACTGACTACGGTTCGTCGATTGAACTACAGACCGTCGATGGCCTCCGTAGGTCCTGTTCTGCACTTTTTTTCTTATGTTGCCTCTTGAACATCTTTCCTGCAAAACAAACACAAAACGGTTTAAAACTACTACAAAAAGGCTCTAGACATACAACTCTTAAGAAAAATGCATTGAAAGCACCGTGAAACCACGGTACATCAACACCCTCAACCTAAATTCGTTCTTTGTCCTCAAGCGACGCACTATGACTCAAAACAACATTTGTACAAAAGTATAAACTTTTAAGCTCTCGCAATGACATGCCTATCAATCCCGAATCTTTCTTTGATTTAGTGCAGGCTTACGCTCTAAGGTTTGACAAGCTAACTCATGCGGATCACATCATGACACAAACTCATCATGCAACAAACACCTCTACTGTTTTGCCTCTCACCAAGGTACCAACTTTCTGATACCGCAACTAGTGCCCTCACTTCAAAAGAAATCCTCATTTTTCACACAGTGATTATGAATTTGGGTACAAGGATATTTACACAACACTCGCGCTCAAGAACAAGTACAAATACAATTAGTACTATTCGTCATAGGTTTGCCCTTATTTTCACTACTTAGGTTCACCACACTAGATTCTAGGATCACGGTAGGACTTTCTTTGCTTGAAACGTAGGCTCAGGGTCAGGTGTGGCACATTTAGGTACATTTTAGTGACTTTTTCCCCTCCTTGACATTACCGCTAAGCTTTCTACCTCTTTTTATTGCCTTTGACACCCTATTTTTCTTCTCTTTTCTTCTTTGCGTTGCTCCCTTTTTTGGATGTGACTCTCACTTCTTTTGCATCTTTTTCTCTTCAAACTCTTTTGTTTCTTTTCTTTTTCAATAAATTGATAATTTCACATAGTCATATTTTTCGCTCACTCAAGTTTTTCTTTTTCAACATCCACCTCTTTTCATACCCATTTTTGGGTCCTCACTCATAATAGCCCCCCTCAATTCATGGTTTTTTCATGAGTTGAGGTACACAACACCCGAAGTTGGGTCAGGGCCAAGACGAGGTCACTTACTGCATTAGCAACCCTCAACTTAGGCTTTTGTCCTAAGTCGAGGTGCACATGTCCAGAGAGGGACTGGGGCCAAAACATTAGACCATGGGAAAGTGAGTTGGTGAAAAAATATTGGTCTATTATAGGCTCAACATATTTGGATAAAAAAGGGACCATTATTTCATTTGGTTAACTTCTTTTAGGCTAGATATTGGCTATTTCGAACAAGGGCCTATGATCACTTCCTAGCTCTAACATAAATTCCCTTCGCAGGACTAACCGTGCAAGTTCTAGATAAGTACCAACTATTGAACACTTAAATCTCCTAACACTCTCTTGGAACATTATTACACTATGAGATTATCAGCTTTCCCAGTTTAGGTGTTAGTTGAAGGTCATGCAGTGGGTGCCTACTTATGTGATGTTTAGAGCAAACACATTCAACTTATTTTCACCTATATATGCAAGCACTATCAAGTACGGGGTATCATTTTTATCAGCCATCATGCTTCATTTTTCATGCTTATATACTTGTACAAACTACAACATGCCTGTTCAATAGAAAATTAAGCAGTCTCTTCGGGAAAAAGAACACAGGCAAGAAAACCCCAAGAAAGGATTCTGAGTGTGGTTACTCAGACTTCACCCTATCACTCACATTACAATTACCCCACCCCCAAACAAAAATAATGTGATTGTCTCCAATGCATAAGAAATAAAAGCTATAGAGTGGTTGGTGAAGCAAATCTGTGGAGCATAGCGCCGAAGAACCCTCAACAAAGGGTGCGTCCGGTTTCTCGAAACACGCAAGATCATCTTTGGTCACCCTCAGTAGTGCCCACATCAACTTCCGTACCATCAATAGTGCTCCTCTCACAAATCACCGGTATATAATTGGATTCTCCAACAGCCATCTCAAGAGCTCTCCTCTGGCATATCTCCACCTCAACCAAAGAGGCCTCCTAGACTGCTCTAACTCCTTCCTCTCTCTCTTTCTCTTTCTCGCCCGGTCCTCATCACCGGCCTCAGTAGTGCAGCTGGAGCATTGCCTCTTGGTACACCGTCGTTGCTCAGACTGTGGCTCAGCAGGGACCTTGAACAAGGCATCTAGCACCGTGTCCTCTACAAGCTAAGTGGGAGAACTCTCTAGCTCAGTCCCCTCATCTCTAACATGGTATCGACATCGGCTCGTGGGCTGGACAACTCAGTCTGGATGTCAGTGAGGTCAGTAGATGGGGATGGCCATGCTAGAACCCGTAGATCAAAGGCATCGAGGCATTTGTGGACCGCCTGAATCTGCCTCTCGGCCTCCTTGTCCACCCGCTTCTCTATGCGGTCCTCTACCTCCTCAATGAATTTCTGCATCCAAGGCTGAATGTAGTGGAGCAGAGTGGCCATCTGTGCCTCCAACTTCTAAACTCGATCTAGATGGACCAATGTCGTGGACGGGGGCGTGGATCAAGATGATCTGGGGCCTTGCTGGATACATGGGAAGAAGCCGAAGTGGGATCAGCATGCTCTGAAGCAACAGGGTTAGCCCCTTGGGCTAGCTCCATAATGTCTGCCAAGTTCTCGCTGAGTGGCGGAACCTCGATCCTGGGCCCTCTGTGTGGTGCCGCTACATTGGCCTCAGCCCTAATGAGGCCTATATTAACTGTCCCCGCTGAGCTATAGAGTGTATCACAGTGCCAAATTGGCACTCCGGCGTCCCTACACAGCTGAAAGATTAGACATACAAAGGGGTAAGTAGTATAGGTCTTGAAGGCCCTCTCATGAATTACTGATAAAATAAGCCTCGCAAAATCTATCTCAAACTCATCGACCAGTGCTGCTACCATCACTTCCCTATCCTATGTAAGTACATTATCAACATTTGTGGGCAATAAACGGTGAAGGACCAACAACTAGAAGAAATTTGCCATAAAAGTGAGGGTAGCTTGATCAACCCTCGTGGACCTATCACCCAGTCTGCCCTCTCACCATCGGTCGACAGATACTGAGCCATCCTTTTCTTCACCGCCTCACGCTTCTCCATATTTCTTTGAAACTCTCTGCTCTTTACCATCTCCCACATCTAGTCGAACTCTGCAGTGTTTTGGGTCCATTATGACCCGGTGGTGGGGCCGTACGAGAAACGACAGATGGTAGCCTCAGATATGTCAACCCGACAGCCCGGACTAGAGTAGAGGTGAGAAGGTCCTATTTGGCAAGTCTTGCCCGCCTGTCTATGGAACCTCAAAGAGTAGCCACGTAGGAGGCATATAACTCCCGGATGATCTCCTCACTATAAGTGCTCAAATCCCGTGCTATCTAGTCAAATTTATGCTGATTGAATAGTTTGTACACCTCGGGGACCGTGGGAAAACTCCCCATGAGGACTTGACGCTCCATTGTAACCAGCCGGGTCATCACCCCATTGTCATTCAACATCTTCGCATCCCTATACACCTGGTATTGCCCCTCTAAGCACCACCGGTCTAGTTCATCAACAACAGGTGCGTTGTTATCAGCTCGGGGTGCGGGTGCAGACTCTGAACTGGTAGCCTCATCAGACGAGGCTTGGTTATCATTTCCCTCTGACCTAGTGGCTCCCTGAGTGGTGGAACCGAAAGCAGTGGCCGCTTTTGACCCAGAAGATTGGGCCGACCCTGAGGTAGAAGCAGACTCGGAGTCGGATGCTGAGCACTTTTCAAAATTGGAAAAAGCCCCGGATGGTGAACTGGTTAGTGTGCGCTCCTCGTCAGACTGGGAGGCAGTGACTAAATTGAGAGTCACCTTCCGGAGGGTTCCCTTAGTAACCCAAGCTGCTGCAGCCGGTGTTGTGGAACCTGGAGGGACATAGGCTGGGTCTTGCTCGTTATCGCAGTCTTCTTTAATCATCCGATGATACGGGGCAAATGACTTGGATTTTCCTCTTTTAGCGTAGACAACGTCCTTCTTGCGAGCCATCGGTACCTTTAAATAAGTTGTTAGTCTCAACTGTCATGACTGGAATCTAGACCCCAGACGAGACCGGCGTCGTTGACCTCTCAGAGGTCGCAGACAAGCCTACTTACGTCATTCTTACTTTACATAGATTTATTTGAGCGGAAAATTTGAAACTTTTTGTTTCTAAATCTTGCTAACTAAACATTTCTAATACATTCGTAATTTGTTCACCATCAACCATCTAACATTAAGAGATAATCAAATGAAAGGAATAGTTCAATACTTATAAAGCGTATAATTGCCAAAATGGCACCAACACATAGTCTGAATAAAAACAGGAAAGAAACGCTAGTGGAACATGCTCCACTAGCTCAACTCTAAAACTAAGCTAGAATATAAAACAGTAGCATCCTCAAAAGCATGAGGACCTACCAACTTCGGATGAATGCTGGACGTCCGGATAACTGCAACGATGATCCTGTAGCTCTATCGTCCACCCGTGCCTGCACCTAAAATAGTAGAGTTTGTATAGGGTTAGTACACACTTGTACTAAGTATGGGTATATGCAATCACACACCAAGGACATGCATGAGAAAGAATAGCTCTTTCCTAACAACATGATTTTTGGAAGTCAAGTCAGTCGACTTGCCAAATTGAGATTAGGAAAGTTTCCAAATTTGGATTAGGAAAGTAAATGAGCTTTCCAAATTTGGATTAGGAAAGTTATGCCATGAGAATAACATATGTCATCATACTTATCACATTTGCACACAACACATAACATTTACACATAGCACATATCATATAGCACATAGCACCTTTTGCATGTAGCGCATAACTTCTTTAATGTCATTCATTCATATGCCATGAGACCTTGGAATCATGGACTTAACATTAAGACATCCCAGAAATGAGGGCTCAACATATGGGAACTCAACTAGGGAGTCTTCATTAGCAAACACAGAGTCTGCTTCATTCATTCATACATACTTTATTTCATTTCGTTCATAGGCCAGTGTGAAAACCAGCTATACCTAGGGTGTAGTTTACGACTTTCATCGGGTTTGCTGTGCAATGATCAAGAATAACCTAGTGTTATTACCTGAGTCTAGCTCACCTCTTGATTATCCTATCCTAACACCTTTGGTATCGTTTATTTCATTATGTACATCATTTGAGGCTGGCCTCATTCATTCATTGGGAACTTTAACTTTAACCGACATAGATCATGTGAGCGTCATGAAATCCGGTGTCTCCCCCACACCGAAAAGAGGTGGAATCACCGGCCAAGGTGACCCAAAACATGCTAGCGTACATGGGAATTTAACCCCGCTAGATCCCTATATTGGCAGTATAGGTTCGAAGACTATGAGATGTATGGAGACCCATACCCGGCAAGCCGGAAAGTCTCATCTCATGAGAGTTACGTGAACTTTCGCCCTTCCCAAAAGAAGGCATCACCGCTCATAGCTAGTCTATCGGTGCTCAGTATAAAGTTCCATTTCATTCAACTCATACGTCATGGAAGCTGACTTCTAGTATGAGGACATCATAGCTCATTAGATGATTTCTCATCTCATCATTAGTATCAAGTGTGTTAAGCTCAATACCTTCATTAGAGTGTTCATAGAGACTGATCTCGTCATTATCTTACACTCTCATAGGTGAGTACGTATTGGTAATATTTATTTAGGCTCATTCGAGATTACTCTCATCATTTACATTAATCTTATATCATGTTGTCACCACATTCATTATCATTAACACCCTTGCTTTTCATAGTTACTCACCTCTTATTACGTGAACGTTCATTTCATCATATGCCAATGCACTTGGCCATTTAGTGTATCTTACACTCATACTTAACCCTTCTAGGGTCCATCATTTCATTACATACTTCTTAGATTCACTTACTTTGAACGTATGTTAGACTTATGCGTCTATACATTCAAGTCATGACACTTCATTCATATTTCGTCTAAGATTATGTGATACAAGACTTATGCATCTTGTATATGTGCCAAGATGTTGATTTCGATATAAGTATGTGGTATTATTCTCGGATATTTTATTCACGTATGACTTATGTATCAATAGGGAAGCTTGAGCAAGGAAAGGAAACCCAAGTCTTCAATCAATTGGATATCATTTATATTTTTAATTGATTTTATTCTAATATTTATCACATTATGACTCTAAGTTAAATCACAATATTAACATTGAAGGATTAATTTTCTCCTTAGTAATAATCCTAATTTGGCCGAAGGGTTGTGGGTTCGAACCCCCACAACCTCTTTTATTTTGTTCTTTAATTCGCCTAAGTAGGGAGGTTGTGGGTTTGAACCCCCACAGCCTCCTTACTTTTAATTAATTTTCGCTAGGGGCTGTGAGGTGGTGGGTTCGAACCCCCACAGCCCCATATATATATTTTTTATTTTTATTTTTGCTAAGTTGAGAGCATGGATAGTGAGGTCGTGGGATCGAACCCCCACAACCTCACTTGTTTTTAATACTTATTTTTGCCTCCTCTATTTCCAGCCTTGAGGTCGTGGGTTCGATTCCCATGCCTCACATCCTTTTCTTTTTATTTTATTTTCTGTTCTTCTTGAGTTCTGATCGAGGGGTGGTGGGTTCGAATCCCACTCCCCTCATTTATTTTACTCATTCATCCCTCCGCCTGCACCCAGGATCGAACCCCCCAACCCTCACCCATTTCCGTGGATTATTTCGCCCAAGGATGAGGTCATGGGTTCAATTCCTAGTGGCCTCATTCTTTTATTTTATATTAAATTTCTGGATTCTTATGCATTAACATTTAGCCTAAAACTAACTTGTAAAATGCTGGAAATTTTAGTCACTTTCTAACTCATAACATCAATGCATTACTTAGTTCAAGGTTACATTCATGGATCCGTTTTAACGTATTTTTAAGTGCATCATTCATAGAATTAATTGGCTATAAGATTCTTATTCAAATCAGCCACATTTCCTTTTTATGAACATCACGATCTTCATGAGTTTGTGTACGTAAATTAACAACCACAACATTAACAATTTAGAGCATCAAGGTCGAGACCCTTGTCATAGTCACACACTTGCACACAATTACACCTAATTCCGAACACATACATGGGTTGTCATCTTCTTAATTTAACGTACATCCAACACATTCAAATTCAGCACAAACATCACACATTCCTAAGTCTACCAGTATTCATACCAACCTACGAATTCGTTGGGAGCTATAGATAGGGACATGCAACGGGGAAAACAATCCTAGTTTTTGAGCCGAATATTCTGAATCCTAGGGGTCTCTTGGGAAAGGGACCAAGAGTAAGAAGACCCATACCTTAATTTCCTTGTTCAACCACGAAATTGCTGCCCAAATTCCTCTCCACAAATCAGTCCAAGCTTCATCAATCTTCCACACTACCCGACAACAACTTCTCTTTGCTTTATCGTTTTGGTTACTTTGTTTTTCTTAAAATTTCGTGTGAGTTCTTCAAGTGTGAAGAACTCTTGATATATTTTCAGTTCTTCACCTTAGTTTTGCACTGAATAATCGTGAAAGAGAAGAGAGATGTTGACGTGAGAGAAGGAAAGAGTTAAACGTGCAAGGTAGTTTAGGCTTAGATAAGGACTTAGTCAACTAGGACTCTTTTTCAAACTTTAAATAAAAAATCTGATTTTTCTTTTTCCTAAATCAGCTAATATTTATTATTTAATTAAATTAATTTATCAAATTAAATAAAAGCAAGTTAAATCCTTGCTTCTAGTGGGGCTCGAACCCGAGTGACTCCCATTTGCGAAAATGGGTCATTTCGGGTTGCCCCACCCGAATTGCTTTATTTGATTAACTTAATTTATTAAATAATTAATTCCTCACGGTAATTACAATATTACCCTTGGCTTGGAAAAGACCATTTTACCCTTGGACCCTCAAAACTTAAAATGTTTTCTTTTGAGTCCGGTAAAAACTCTTTCGATTAAATCTTCGTTTTCGTGAGCCTCACATGGTTGGTTCCAACCTTTCCAAGCTCAATTAACTCCCTAGGTTAGTTGGCTTGGTTGTAGTAAGGGTTCTGAGGTCTGGTTCTACGTGTATCAGCCCGTGTGGACCTTGGTGTAATCGCAAGCATTCTTGAAAACCTAAGTCTTGATCCTATTCATTTTTAGGGTTGTTACATTATCCCCCCCTTAGGAACATTCGTCCCCGAATGACACTACTACTTCATGTTATAATGCCAGTCAGATCACAATAAAAGCACTATACACAGTCAATCAATAGTAACAAAATACGGGGAGGTAAGGAAACATAGGTTTAAGAGTATAAAATCTAACCTCAAGAGCTGAACAGCTGAGGGTAGCGGGCTCTCATGTCGGCTTCAGCTTCCCACGTAGCACCCTCAACAAGATGATTTCTCCACAATACCTTCACTGCAATCTCCTTGTTCCTCAGCCGCTTGACCTGTTTGTCTAAGATCTCAACAAGTACCTCCTCATAAGACAAGTCTTCACCAACCCCCAAACCTTCCACAGGTAAGATTGATGCTGGATCACCTAGGCACTTCTTTAACATAGATACATGAAAGACTGGATGAACAGAAGCTAGTTCTGCAGGCAATGCCAACTCATAGGCCACCTCACCCACACGCTGTAGGATCTCATATGGCCCAACATACCTCGGACTCAGCTTCCCCTTCCTACCAAATCTCATCACCCCTTTCATAGGCGATATTTTCAAATAAACCTGGTCACCAACATCAAACTCTAAGGGCCGCTTTCTGTTATCAGCATATGACTTCTGCCGACTGTACGCAGTAGTCAACCTGTCCCTAATCATTCTGACCTTCTCTAAGGCCTCATGAATGATCTCTGGCCCCAAACTGGATGACTCTCCAACCTCGAACCACCCAACTGGAGATCTACACCTCCTACCATACAGTGCCTCAAACGGTGCCATCCCAATGCTGGAGTGATAGCTATTATTATACGAGAACTCTATCAAAGGCAGATGGTCATCCCAGTTACCTCTGAAGTTAATCACACACGCTCTCAACATATCCTCCAATGTCTGTATGGTGCGCTCCGCCTGCCCATCTGTCTGAGGGTGAAAGGCAGTGCTAAGCTTCACCTGCGTGTCCAAGCTCTTCTGGAAAGATCTCCAGAAATGAGAAGTAAACTGAGATCCTCTGTCTGAAATAATAGACAAGGGAATCCCATGCCATCTCACAATCTCATCAATGTAGAGTCTCGCATAATCTTCGGCTCTGTAAGTAGACTTCACAGGGATAAAGTGGGCAGACTTAGTCAATCTGTCCACAATAACCCATATAGAGTCATGTTGCCTCCTAGTCCTCGGAAGCCCAACCACGAAGTCCATATTAATGGCCTCCCATTTCCAAGTCGGAACCTCAATAATCTGCGTCAGACCACCAGGCTTGAGATGCTCTGCCTTAACCTGCTGACAATTAGGACACTTGGCCACATATTCTGCAATGTCCTTCTTCATGCCATCCCACCAATAAATCTGCTTGAGATCATGATACATCTTGGTGGAACCTGGATGTATAGAATATCTGGAACCATGGGCCTCTGCAACAATCCTGATCTGCAAATCATCCACATCTGGCACACATAGCCTGTCCTGATACCTAAGTATGCCATCACCTCCCAAAGCGAAAGATTCATTCATCTTTATCAGCACTGAGTCCTTCAGCTCCATCAACACGGGATCTAGATGCTGACCCTGCTTGACTTCAACTACCAAGGATGATTCAGAACTAGGATGAACTGAAACATCCCCACTAGTGGAGTCAACCAAATGCACACCCAGTCTGGCCAGTCTGTGTACATCTTTTACCGGCTCCTTCTTCTCATCCTCAACGTGTACTGTACTTTCCATGCTCATCCTGCTCAAAGCATCAGCTACAACATTAGCCTTACCTGGATGGTAGTGCACATTCATGTCATAATCCTTCAACAGCTCCAACCATCTTCGCTGACATAGATTCAACTCCCTCTGTGTGAACACGTACTGGAGACTCTTATGGTCTGTGAACACATCTACATGCACTCCATACAGATAATGCCTCCACAACTTCAGTGCAAACACCACAACTGCCAACTCCAGTTCATGAGTGGGATAATTCTTCTCATGAACCTTGAGTTGTCTAGATGCATAGGCTATCACCTTACCAACCTGCATAAGAACACAACCCAAACCAACCCTAGATGCATCACAATAAATAGTGTAATTCTCACCACAATTAGGCAAAGTAAGCACCGGGGCTGAAGTGAGTCTGTCCTTGAGCTCCTGGAAACTCTTCTCATAAGTCTCCATCCATTAAAACTTGGCTTTCTTCTTAGTCAAAGCTGTCAATGGGGCAGCAATGGAAGAAAAGCCCTCCACAAACCTGCGGTAGTAACCAGACAATCCCAAAAAGCTATGGATATCAGTAGGAGTAAGAGGCTTTGGACAGTTCTTCACAGCCTCAGTCTTCCTGGGATCCACCTCCACGCCCTGATCGGACACAACATGACCTAGGAAGTTCACTGATCTCAGCCAGAATTCACATTTGCTGAATATGGCATACAACTGATGCTGTCTAAGTACCTGCAAGGTTAGTCTCAAATGTTGTTCATGCTATTCCTTGGTCTTAGAGTAGATGAGAATGTCATCAATGAATACTATGACAAAAGAGTCAAGGTATTCACGGAAGACCCTGTTCATGAGATCCATAAATGCAGCAGGTGCATTCGTGAGACCAAATGACATGACTAAAAACTCATAGTGACCATAGCGGGTACGAAAGGCTGTCCTTGGAATATCTCCATCCCTAACTCTAAGCTGATGATACCCTGAACGAAGATCAATCTTAGAGAAGAAACTAGACCCTTGGAGTTGATCAAACAGATCATCTATTCTGGGGAGTGGGCACTTATTCTTTATAGTGACTTTGTTGAGCTGCCGATAATCGATACACATTCTAAGGGTTCCATGTTTCTTCTTTACAAACAACATTGGAGCGCCCCAAGGGGATATGCTCGGCTGAATGAAACCCTTGTTAGTGAGATCTTTTAACTGCAGCTTCAACTCTTTGAGCTCAGCTGGGGCCATTCTGTAAGGAGGAATTGAAATTGGTTTAGTATCGGGTTCTAAATCGATACCAAAGTCAATCTCTCGAAGGGGAGGGACTCCAGGTAAATCATCAGGAAACACATCTAAGAACTCATTCACTATAGGCACTGAGTCTATGGAAGGAATGTCATGATCTAAATCATTAACACTCACAAGATGACACAATAACCCCTTGGACATCATTTTATTAGCCTTATGATTTGAAATCAAGGGGTTAGGACGACTCGAATTGTACCCCTCCCAGACTAACTCTTCTTCATTAGAAAAGCAAAATCTCACCACTCTACTACGACAGTCCAAGCAAGCATAACAACTGTGAAGCCAATCCATACCAAGAATAACATCAACATCATGCATGGGCAACTCAACCAGGTTTGCACACATAGTTTTACCACTCACAACTATTGGGCAATCCTTGTATACTCTATCAGTTCTTACATTCTCTCCTAAAGGTGTACTAACCACTATAGGATCATGTAGAACTTCAGGCAATATCTCAAAAGTAAGAGCAAGCAGAGGAGTTACAAAGGAAAGTGTAGACCCTGGATCAAGTAAAGCATAAACAGAAGTTGAGAACACTTGCAGCATACCTGTGACCACATCAACGGACTTCTCCTGCTCCTGTCTGCCTTTCAGGGCATAGAACCTGTTCCTCTTAGGAGGCTCAGTTGTTGCTGCACCCTATGGATTTGGCCTAGGCTGAGTATTACCTCCAGCCTAACCTCTGTTTTGTGGACAGTCTTTGACCATGTGTCCACTCTTACCACAACCGAAGCAGGCATTAGTGCCCTGTCTGCACTCTCCATTGTGAGCTCGGCCACACTTAGCACAATTCTTCTTAGGACGCTGCATATCACCTCCATTGCCCTTCTTGGGCTCAGGTCTGCCTCCTCTAGGTGTAGCACTCCTCTGAGGATTAGAATTCCTAGAACTCTGTTGCCCCTTTTTGAACCTTGGCTACTCACGGACGCCAAAGTTGTTCCTGTGGCCTCCATGACTGGGTCCTGCCTGATCTTGAGGCCTAAGACTCCTAGCATCACGAACACCTCTCTTTCTGCGGCTGTCTTCTACCTGCTGGACATGCACCATCAACCTGGAAAGATCCATATTATCATGGAGCATAGCAGATCGACACTCCTCCTCCAGGTCTCCATTGATTCCTGTGAGGAACATGCTCATCTCATCCCTGCTGTTAGAAACCAGGGAAGTAGCATACCTGGGTGATTTCAACAAAGTCAAAATTATCATCATTCTTGCTATTAAATACTAGGGAAAGCAACATACCTTGACAACTTAACAAACTTCAAGGAATACTCCCTGACTGTCATAGAGCCTTGTTTGAGGTTGATGAATTCCTCAACCTTGGCCTCCCTCATCTCCCTGGGAAAGAATCTCTCCAGAAATGCTGTCTTGAACAGCTCCCATGTGACTGGCACTCCACCTAAGACACGGCTATCTTGCCACATCTTGCACCAAGTCTGTGCAACATCCTTGAGCTGGTAGGAAGCCAACTCAGCCTTCTCAAACTCAGTGCCCCCCATAGCCACCAGGATCTTATGAATCTCATCCACAAACTCCTGGGTATCCTCTGATGTCCTAGACCCGGTGAAAATAAAAGGATTCATCCTCGTGAAATCCTTCAGCCTGTCAGCCATGCTACGAACCGGTGGGTTCTCCCTCTAAACATCCTATCGGTTGACCTGGGCAGTCATAGCCTGGGCCTGCATAGTAATGGCCTATACCATTTGGGCCAGAGATGCCCTCACTTCAGCATCAGTCAACCCAGCTGGGTTAACTGGCATGGCCACTCCTTCAGCTGGAGCCTGGGGTAGATCCTGATTACCCCTAGCAGCTGCTCCTCCTCTCCTCTGACCATTTCCTCTCCTAGTGTTCATTCTCTGGAAAAACAAAAAGGATTGATGTTAGACACGCTCATAACACCAAGAATTCAGCCATTCAGAAAAGCACGATAAGATCAGAAAAAGGGAAATTTTCCTATGCATCATGCAGTCTCTAATTCAGGATAGTGGTGCACTTCACTACCATGACATAGAAACTACTCAATGTGGTTGATGTGAACTTATTATTTTCGTAATTTAACCTAGTGCTCTGATACCAACTTTGTCACGACTGGAATCTATACCCCAGACGAGACCGGCATCGTTGACCTCTCAAAGGTCGCAGACAAGCCTACTTACGTCATTTTTACTTTACATAGGTTAATTTTAGCGGAAAATTTGAAACTTTTTGTTTCTAAATATTGCTTACTAAACATTTCTAATACATTCGTAATTTGTTCATCATCAACCATCTAACATTAAGAGATAATCAAATGAAAGGAATAGTTTAATACTTATAAAGCGTATAATTGCCAAAATGGCACCAACACATAGTCTGAATAAAAACAGGAAAGAAACGCTAGTGGAACATGCTCCACTAGCTCAACTCTAAAACTAAGCTAGAATATAAAACAGTAGCATCCTCAAAAGCATGTGGGCCTACCAACTTCGGATGAATGCTGGACGTCCGGATAACTGCAACGATGATCCTGTAGCTCTATCGTCCACCTGTGCCTGCACCTAAAATAGTAGAGTTTGTATAGGGTTAGTACACACTTGTACTAAGTATGGGTATATGCAATCACACACCAAGGACATGCATGAGAAAGAATAGCTCTTTCCTAACAACATGATTTTTGGAAGTCAAGTCAGTGGACTTGCCAAATTGAGATTAGGAAAGTTTCCAAATTTGGATTAGGAAAGTAAATGAGCTTTCCAAATTTGGATTAGGAAAGTTATGCCATGAGAATAACATATGTCATCATACTTATCACATTTGCACACAACACATAACATTTACACATAGCAAATATCATATAGCACATAGCACCTTTTGCATGTAGCACATAACTTCTTTAATGTCATTCATTCATATGCCATGAGACCTTGGAATCATGGACTTAACATTAAGACATCCCAGAAATGAGGGATCAACATATGGGAACTCAACTAGGGAGTCTTCATTAGCAAACACAGAGTCTGCTTCATTCATTCATACATACTTCATTTCATTTCGTTCATAGGCCAGTGTGAAAACCAGCTATACCTAGGGTGTAGTTTACGACTTTCATAGGGTTTGCTGTGCAATGAGCAAGAATAACCTAGTGTTATTACCTGAGTCTAGCTCACCTCTTGATTATCCTATCCTAACACCTTTGGTATCGTTTATTTCATTATGTGCATCATTTGAGGCTGGCCTCATTCATTCATTGGGAACTTTAACTTTAACTGACATAGATCATGTGAGCGTCATGAAATCCAGTGTCTCCGCCACACCGAAAAGAGGTGGAATCACCGGCCAAGGTGACCCAAAAACATGCTAGCGTACATGGGAATTTAACCCCGCTAGATCCCTATATTGGTAGTATAGGTTCGAAGACTAGGAGATGTATGGAGACCCATACCCGGCAAGTCGGACAGTCTCATCTCATGAGAGTTACGTGAACTTTCGCCCTTCCCGAAAGAAGGCATCACCGCTCATAGCTAGTCTATCGGTGCTTACTATAAAGTTCCATTTCATTCAACTCATACGTCATGGAAGCTGACTTCTAGTATGAGGACATCATAGCTCATTAGATGATTTCTCATCTCATCATTAGTATCAAGTGTGTTAAGCTCAATACCTTCATTAGAGTGTTCATAGAGACTGATCTCTTCATTATCTTACACTCTCATAGGTGAGTACATATTGGTAACATTTATTTAGGCTCATTCGAGATTACTCTCATCATTTACATTAGTCTTATATCATGTTGTCACCACATTCATTATCATTAACACCCTTGCTTTTCATAGTTACTCACCTCTTATTACGTGAACGTTCATTTCAGCATATGCCAATGCACTTGGCCATTTAGTGTATCTTAGACTCATACTTAACCCTTCTAGGGTTCATCATTTCATTACATACTTCTTAGATTCACTTACTTTGAACGTATGTTAGACTTATGCGTCTATACATTCAAGTCATGACACTTCATTCATATTTCGTCTAAGATGATGTGATACAAGACTTATGCATCTTGTATATGTGCCAAGATCTTGATTTCGATCTAAGTATGTGGCATTATTCTCGGATATTTTATTCACGTATGACTTATGTATCAATACGGAAGCTTGAGCAAGGAAACCCAAGTCTTGAATCAACTGGATATCATTTATATTTTTAATTGATTTTATTCTAATATTCATAACATTATGACTCTAAGTTAAATCACAATATTAACATTGAAGGATTAATTTTCTCCTTAGTAATAATCCTAATTTGGCCGAAGGGTTGTGGGTTCGAACCCCACAACCCCTTTTTAATTTTTATTAACTTCATCTTGCCCAATTTCGCCTAAAACAAGAGGTTGTGGGATCGAACCCCCACAGCCTCTTTTATTTTGTTCTTTAATTCGCCTAAGTAGGGAGGTTGTGGGTTCGAACCCCCACAGCCTCCTTACTTTTAATTAATTTTCGCTAGGGGCTGTGAGGTGGTGGGTTCGAACCCCACAGCCCCATATATATTTTTTTATTTTTATTTTTGCTAAGTTGAGAGCATGGACAGTGAGGTCATGGGATCGAACCCCCACAGCCTCACTTGTTTTTAATACTTATTTTCGCCTCCTCTATTTCCAGCCTTGAGGTCGTGGGTTCGATTCCCACGCCTCACATCCTTTTCATTTTATTTTATTTTCTGTTCTTCTTGAGTTCTGATCGAGGGGTCCCCTCATTTATTTTACTCATTCATCCCTCCGCCTGCACCCAGGATCGAACCCCCCAACCCTCACCCATTTCCGTGGATTATTTCGCCCAAGGATGAGGTCACGGGATCAATTCCTAGTGGCCTCATTCCTTTATTTTATATTAAATTTCCAGATTCTTATGCATTAACATTTAGCCTAAAACTAACTTGTAAAATGCTGGAAATTTTAGTCACTTTCTAACTCATAACATCAATACATTACTTAGTTCAAGGTTACATTTATGGATCCGTTTTAACGTATTTTTAAGTGCATCATTCATAGAATTAATTGGCTAAAGATTCTTATTCAAATCAGCCACATTTCCTTTTTATGAACATCACGATCTTCATGAGTTTGTGTACGTAAATTAACAACCACAACAATAACAATTTAGAGCATCAAGGCCGAGACCCTTGTCATAGTCACACACTTGCACACAATTACACCTAATTCCGAACACATACATGGGTTGTCATCTTTATAATTTAACGTACATCCAACACATTCACATTCAGCACAAACATCACACATTCCTAAGTCTACCAGCATTCATACCAACCTACGAATTCGTTGGGAGATATTGACAGGGACATGCAACGGGGAAAACAATCCTAGTTTTTGAACCGAATATTCTGAATCCTAGGGGTCTCTTGGGAAAGGGACCAAGAGTAAGAAGACCCATACCTTAATTTCCTTGTTCAACCACGAAATTGCTGCCCAAATTCCTCTCCACAAATCAGTCCAAGCTTCCTCAATCTTCCACACTACCCGACAACAACTTCTCTTTGCTTTATCGTTTTGGTTACTTTGTTTTTCTTAAAATTTCGTGTGAGTTCTTCAAGTGTGAAGAACTGTTGATATATTTTAAGTTCTTCACCTTAGTTTTGCACAGAAAAATCGTGAAAGAGAAGAGAGATGTTGACGTGAGAGAAGGAAAGAGTTAAACGTGCAAGGTAGTTTAGGCTTAGGTAAGGACTTAGTCAACTAGGACTCTTTTTCAAACTTTAAATAAAAAATCTGATTTTTCTTTTTCCTAAATTAGCTAATATTTATTATTTAATTAAATTAATTTATCAAATTAAATAAAATCAAGTTAAATCCTTGCTTCTAGTGGGGCTCGAACCCGAGTGACTCCCATTTGCGAAAATGGGTCATTTCGGGTTGCCCCACCCGAATTGCTTTATTTAATTAAATTAATTTATTATATAATTAATTCCTCAGGGTAATTACAATATTACCCTTGGCTTGGAAAAGACCATTTTACCCTTGGACCCTCAAAACTTAAAATTTCTTCTTTTGAGTCCGGTAAAAACTCTTTCGATTAAATCTTCGTTTTCGTGAGCCTCACATGGTTGGTTCCAACCTTTCCAAGCTCAATCAACTCCCCAAGTTAGTTGTCTTGGTCGTAGTAAGGGTTCTGAGGTCTGGTTCTACGCGTATCAGCCCGTGTGGACCTTGGTGTAATCGCAAGCATTCTTAAAAACCTAAGTCTTGATCCTATTCATTTTTAGGGTTGTTACATCAACTCAGCATAGCAACACACTCGAAACACAATGGAAAGAAGAAAACTTGAAAAATGAAAATACAATTCTGTTCTACAAATTCACATCAACAGGACCCATCGACGGTCCGTATATGTCGTCCGTCGTCCGACACTTAGAGTTATTCTTGGATGAGTTTAAAACAGTTTTTCTGATGGAAACGACAGACGTGCAGAACGGTCCATTGATTAATCGATGGAGCGTAGTACACTTCCGTCGTCTGATACCTAGATTTATTTTAGAATTTGATGAAAATAGGTTCTTTGATGGAAACGACGGACGTGCTGGACGGTCCATCGAGCAATCGATGGACCTAGTCCACTTCCGTTGTTTTATACTTGAGCATTTTCAGGATGATTCAGTCGACGGACCCCATCAAAGGATCGTGGATCAATCAACGGTCCGAAGACGGGGTCTCGTATTGTTGGCCTAAGATAGATTTCAGGCCATTTACAAGTTCCAATTTTTAGTTCCTTTAGTGACTCCTTTTTACTTAAAAAAGTTTGAGCAAGAAGTTTAACACAACTAATACTAGTTCGTCATTCTTAAGGTTACGATTTCATGCAAATATTAACCCAATTCAGTAGACACATGGAACCCTAGTCGAAACTTTCAGACAACTACAATTTTAACTTGTTACTTCGCTATACAACCACTGTCCATCATCCCAATGGGAGTAATTACACATTTTTAAGCATGCAATTTCACTTAATTCAGTCCCAAGGTCAATACCCACTTTCAGATTCCAATTTGTAACTATGAATGAGAATTCAAAGTTTAGAGAAATTGAAGTACCTTTCTTAGCAGTGGTGTGGTTGTGAGTGACTTAGAAGAAGTAGCCTACGCATCCAACCTCGATCACCGGCCTCTTGAGGATGAAGAAATAGAGAATTTGGAAGAGATGGAAAGTTTAGGAGAGTAGGAATTCTGATGGGTAAGTAATTTGGGATTTGGAGAGGTTGAATTTGAGTTAAATAGGAAAGAAATAATGGAAGTAAATGGTTATGCAAAGGAATTTTAAAAGAAATGGGAAGAGGGAATGAATTTGAAAAGTTATGTCTTTAAATATTACCGGCCGGGTCGGGTCAGATCACTGGCAATTTGGACCTACGAAACCCCGTCGATGGTTCGTTGGTTAATCGACGGCCCTTCGATTGATATCGTTGATCAATTCTACACTTAGAAAAATTTGGAAACATACCTGGGATCTAGGGATACCAATGACGGTCCGTCGATGGGGTCCGTACACCTCTACACCAGACCATTTTTCGCAGATTTTTGCTTTTGCTCCCTGCACATGTAACACCCATTAGGCCATTCTTTTGTGTTTTTCTAGACACTTTTGAGACACGGACCTTATACTAATCTCTAGCTAACACTAGTACACAAGCAAGAATAAAATAATGAGACAAACGAAACAAAAACTACAACTTTTGCTATAAGGAAAACAAAAACCTATTGTTGGCTAGAGGATACACCTTGGGTTGCCTCCCAAGAAGCGCTTGATTTAATGTCGCGGCATGACGCTGGCCCCTTGATTACTTAGAATTCATCAAGAAGATCGGCCTGAACCACTACGTGAACACTCTATGCATGCCCCATATAACTCTTTATTCTTTGCCCGTTAACTATGAACTTTGCGTCTTCCTTATTTTCCAACTCAACCGCTCCATGCGGAAACACTTTAGTGATGAGGAATGGCCCTGTCCACTTGGACTTGAGTTTGCCTGGAAACAAGCGTATCCTAGAGTTGAATAGAAGCACCAAATCACCAACGGCAAATTCTCGCTTTTCAATCCTTTGGTCGTGATACTTCTTCACCTTCTCTTTGTAGATTGCTGAACTATCATAGGCCTTTAGGCGAAACTCATCAAGCTCATTCAACTCATTTATTCTTTGTTGTGCCGCTTCAGTCCAATCGAACTTCAATTTCTTCAGCTCCCACATCGCCTTGTGCTTTAGCTCGACCGACAACTGACAAGTATTCCCATATACAAGTTGGTATGGAGACATACCTATCAGAGTCTTGTATAAAGTGTGGTAGGCTCAAAGAGTATCACCAAGCATCCTTGACCTACCCGTTCTATTGGCATTCACTGTTTTTGCCAAAATTTGCTTGATCTCACAATTTGACACCTCAACTTGCGTGCTAGTCTGTGGATGGTAAGGAGTAGCCACATTATGGAGAACACCATATTTCTCCAATAGCCCTTTGAATAAAATATTATAGAAGTGAGAGCCATCATCGCTAATAATAGCCCTAGGTGTGCCAAATCTGGAGAAGATGTTCTTTTTCAGGAACGCGGTGACACTTTTTCCTTCATTGTTAGGAAGTGCAATTGCCTCCACCCATTTTGACACATAATCTACCACCACGAGAATATACGTCATCCCATGAGAACTCACAAATGGGCCCATAAAGTCAATGCCCCATACGTCAAATAGCTGAATTACCATAATAGGATTCAAGGGAAGTTCTTGCCTCTTCAAAATTCCACCATCTCGTTGGCATCGATCACAAGATTTGGCGAAATCATGAGCATCTTGGTGAATGGTTGGCCAGTAATACTCATACTACAGGATCTTATGTGCAGTCCTGATACCACTATCGTACCCACCCACGGTCAAGGAATGGCATGCCTCCAGAACACTCAGCATCTCAACCTCAGGTACACAACAACGGATAACTCATCAGCACAACTCGATATAAGTAAGTCTCATCCCAAAAGAACTTTTTCACATCATTCATGAACTTTTTCCTCTGGTAGAAGGTCAAGTCTGACGGCACTACATTACTTGCCAGATAATTCACAAGTCTGCAAACCATGTGATCAAATCCTGAGACGCGGCCAGTATATGTTCATCTGGGAATGCATCATCAATTTCATCCTTTTCTCCTAATTCACGCATAGTTTCATCCTCCAATCTAGAAAAGTGGTCGGCAACTTGATTCTCAGTCCCCTTTCTATCTTTTACCTCAAAATCAAACTCTTGCAACAATAGTACCCATATGATCAACCTTGACTTAGCATCCTTCTTCGCCAGCAAGTACCTCAAAGCAGAATGGTCGGTATACACTATGACATGCCAAGCAAATAGTAGCGGAATTTCTCGAATGCAAACACCACTGGAAGAAGTTCTGTTCAACTACTGTATAGTTCTTTTGAGCTTCTTTCAGGGCTTTACTCACATAGTAGATGGGGTGAAGGATTTTATCCCTTCTCTGTCCCTATACCACACCAAGTGCAACCCCACTCGCATCACACATCACCTCAAATGGCTCATTCCAATCTGTTGAAATAATAATGGGTGCGGACACCAACTTCTCTTTCAACTCTCCAAATGCCTTAAAACATGATTCATCGAAATATAACTTGCATTCCTTCTCGAGCACTTTTCACAAAGGATGTGCAATTTTCGAAAAATCCTTAATAAACCTCCTATAAAAACCAGCATGCCCAAGAAAACATCTCATACCCTTGATAGAGATGGGTGGATGAAGCTTCTCTATTACTTCCACTTTAGCTCGATCAACCTCTATCCCCAACTCAGAGATGTGATGGCCAAACACAATGCCTTCTTTCACCATAAAATGACATTTATCTCAATTTTGAACCAAATTACAATCCTCACACCTCTTGAGCACCTCAGCCAAAATACTCAAATACCGATCAAAGGAGTCTCCCACTACATAAAAATCACCCATGTACACATTAATAGTGTCTTCCACCATATCAAAGAATATCGACGTCATACAACGCTGGAAGTTCACTTGTGCATTACATAACCCAAACGGAATCCTTTCAAATGCAAAAGTCCCATAGGGGCAAGTGAAGGTGGTATTTTCTTGATCTTCTGGAGGATAGAGATCTGATTATAGCACGAATAGCCATCAAGAAAGCAATACCAACCTTTGCCTGCAAGTCTGTCTAACATCTGATCCATAAAGGGCATAGAGAAATGGTCATTTTCTGTCAACGCATTCAACTTCCGATATTCTATACAGACTCTCTATCCGGTCATTAGCCGCATTGGAACAAGCTCGTTCCATTCATTAGGTACCACTGTCATCCCACCCTTTTTAGGTACGCACTGAACAAGACACACCCAACTGTTGTCCGCAATAGGATAAATAACTCCAACATCCAACCACTTGATGATCTCTTTTTTCACTACCTCTTGCATAGGTAGATTCAACCTCCTCTGGTGCTCAATACTCGGTTTGTGATCGGTAATGAGTTGGATTTTGAAGGAAAAAATACCGGGAGGGATCCCAATAATGTCCGCAATAGTGAAACCAATGGCTCGCTTGAACCTCTTCAATACCGCCACTAGGATCTCTACTTGTTGTCCATTCAAATTTGCTGAATTGTCATTTCTTCCCAAGAATACATACCTCAGATGAGGCAGTAGATCCTTAATGTCTAATTTTGGGCTCTTTTCAATAGATGGTTTTGGGGGGGAGGGGGACTCGCGATGCTTCATATCCAACTCCAATTTATTTGGCTTTGACCGATATTCGTTTCGTTCAAGTGCATCCACAAACGAATCATACTCTTAAATACCATCAATGTCAAAATTCATGATAACTACCGCTAGTGCCTCGACACCTAGTCGCTCTTCAATTTGCACTTCAGATATACTCTCAACCCTGTAGGATATAGCAAATACCGTTTTGAGCTCACCACTCTGCTTCATGAACCTACATATATTGAAAGTTGCTTTTTTATTGTTTAACCTGAATTTCATATGCCCCTTTTCCATATCGACTAGTGCATGCCCAGTGGCAAGGAGTGTTCTTTCTAGAATAATGGGGACCTCAAAGTCAACCTCACACTCAAGAATCACAAAATCGGCTGGAAATATGAATGACTCCACTTTCACAAGCACATCATGGAGTATACCAATGGGCCTCTTCACAGTTAGATAGGCCATCAGTAACCACATCGTAGTAAGATTTGGGTCACCCAATCCTACATTCTTATATATGGACAGAGGCATGAGATTTATGCTCACACCAAGATCACATAGTGATTTTAACAAAGTGTATCAACCCTATAGTACATGGAATAGTGAAAGCGCCCGAATCTTCTTTCTTCTGCACAAGAGACCTTGTAGCAATAGCACTATAATGTTGCATTCTGTCATCATCCTCAAAACTCACCGATATCTTCTTTGTCAACATACCCTTCATAAACTTAGCATAACCGGGCATTTGTTCCAAAGCTTCTATCAAAGGGACATTGATGGAAATTTGTTTCAACATAGTGATAAATCGCCGATATTAACCATATTCATTCTTCTTCACTAATCTCTTACGGAATGGTGGTGGAGGTCTAGGAATGGGGACCACTTTCTGAAACACCTCTGTTTCTTTCGCCGTTTTGTCTACCAACTCTCCATTAGACTCTACTACCTCATCTTCTTTTGTCATATCACCTTCTACTACAGACGTCATAGGTGGATCAATGATTTGCTTACCCCCTTGAGTAGTGACTGTCATGCAATGCCCGTCATTTTTAGGGTTCTGGATAGTGTTGCTTGGAAGAGTGTCAGGTTGGCATGGGTTCACAGTAGTAGATAACTGAGTCATCTGTAGCTCAAGATGCTATATCGAAACCGCATGTGGATCCACTTTTTGTCTGGTGTTATCTAGGTCACCTCTCATCTCCTTGACATTCTCATCACTCATATCAAACCTCCTCCTCATCTTCTGCAGCGTATCCTCAACTCGCACCATACTACCTCACTTTCCCTCGGAGTAACTTCCCGATATTGAGGGGGAACATATGGCCCACTCCGATTATTCCTATCACCATTGTTATTCCGGTTGAAGTTGTTGTCGCAATTGTAGTTCCCATCTCGAACATGTTGACCCTCTCGGTTGTAGTTACCATAGTTCCAACCTTGGTTTCCTTGACCTTGGCACCAATTCTCTTGATTGGAGCCTTGGGAATTTGGTCAGAAATCCCCTGTCTGATCATTTATTGCATAGGCATCCTCTTCATAATAGTACTCATCTGCCGGCGGTGGTGGTTTAGTCAAATAGTTCAGCGCATTTACCTTCTCTGCACCTCCGCTCATATATTTCAAGACCAACCGTAGCTCAGTTCTCATTTGGACCATATATTCATGAATATCATCTGCAGCTGGGTTGTTTGTAGCTTGAACCACAAAGGTGTTTCTCCAGTGTCCAACGTTTTAGTGCTCCAAGCCTTGTTGTTGCGAGATATCTTCTCTAACTTCTCTACAATCTCAACATATGTGCATTCTCCATAGGAACCACCCGCAATAGTATCGAATACTGCTTTGTTGTTATCATCATGATCTCTGTAGAAGTACTATTTTAGCAACATATCATCAATGAAGTAGTTTTGGACGCCTCTCACGAATGCAGTAAACCTGTCCCAAGAGCTACTCATCGACTCTCCAGGTAATGCCACAAAGTTGTTCACCTTATCCTTGTGGTTGAGATTCTTGGACACTGGATAGTACCTAGCTAAGAACACATCTCTCAACTGATCCCAAGTGTAGATGGAGTTGTAGGGCATCTCAGTAAACCATATAGTGGCATCTTTTGTCAGTGATAAAGGAAAAACTCGCAACCTTATCACATTCATATCCAAGTCTGGTCTACCCACACAATTTTTGCACACAAACCTCAATTTAGCTATATGGGCATGTGGGTCCTCTGATAGCAATCTCGAGAATAAACCCCTCATGGTGAACATCTGCATCAAGCTACTCGTCACCACAAATGTGTTCCCAGGTGGCAGAGGGGGTAGGACAAGAGGTCCATCAAAATCTTCCATATTTAATGTTGCCCCTATAGTAATACATAAGTTGTGGGGCTGCTGGAGGTTGCATTCTCACAACCTCTCCCAGTTGGTTCTCAACTCGTGCCTAATTGTGTGCCTCAACTGGTAATGGAGGCTGATGGCCTGCTCCATCACCCAAATTCACTCTGTTAGGGTTGGCAGGGACCTCTTTATTCTCCATTCTTCTTAAGGTCCGATTAAGTTCGGGATAGAATGGAATGAGTGGTTCTCTTCAGCTCCATGTACTTGGCATACACTAGATCTAGACATGAAAGAAACAAAAACAAAAAAAAAAGTAAAAACAGGAAATCGTTGACTAAATTTCAATTATGTAATTTAAAGTTAATCTAAAATCCAGAATTCCCTCGCAGCGGCGCCAAAATTTGATACGCTCAAATTACACCTCCCTAAAGAAGTATAAGCAGTCGTAATCAAGTACAGAACCCAGCTAGTAGGTTGGGGTTGAATCCACGAGGAAAATGGTTTAGACTTGACTTTAATTCACAACTAAGTGTATTTCGCCAATGTCTTTCCGAAAACAAGTAATAAAAGGTTTGTTTTAGTGAAACAAGTTCCTTAAACAGTCTAAGTTAACAAGTAAACAAAAGTAGATGTTGAGTTTTCATCAAGTTTTGAGAATAACTATGGTATATGTGTTCCCCACATGTTCATAACATTGTATTCCTAGAAATAGCAATTCTTTCCTAGTGTTTTACATGCAAAGTGGCAAGTTCGGTATCTTTAAATCCTTGGTCCAGCATCTAGAGAATTTCACTCCGCACCTTGGTCCAGCTACGTGTGTATGCTTTACTAATCCTTACCTTTACCTCATATTAGACATCATAATAGATGTATGGCTTAGTTATTACTTCACACTAATCGACACTAGACTATTAGATAGTATCACAATAAATCTATGTTGATAATTCTTTTCCTATTCCTACCTCCTTTGTCCGGCAAGTAGCAACAAGGCGAGTTCTAATGCGTGCACTCATTTAAAAATCTTCTAAGCGAAAGAATTATAAATACATGCAAAAACACTATTTGACAGTTGCTTAATTACTAGTTATACTTTGTTAATTACCCATTTTTCCCACAACCCTAATTGTGGATTTAGTTACCCATGCAAGTAAGATCACACTTCATAGTTTTCAATGAAGATATCATGAACTTACTTAACAATAAGAAGGAACACAGAAATTCAACTTGAAGTTGCAAGAAAATTCTTCAAAGCAAATTCGAAAATTGATTAATTTCCTAAATTTGCAAAACTCAATCTCCAAAACACAAAATAGAACAATAATAACAATAGTATCTAACCCCAATGAGGTTTTAATGCTATATATATAGAAAATATCGTCCTAAAGAAAGAGGAATTAAAATAAAGAAAGTTTGTTCAGTTCACGCGTATTCGATCTACGGACCAATTGACGGACCGTTGATCAATCAATGGTCTGTAGACTCCTTTCGTCACTTAGGACGTGGAATATTTTTTCCTATTCGGATGGAACCTTCTCTGAATCAATCGACGGACCAACAACACTGTCCGTCGATGCCCCTCCGTCATTCTACACTTAGAATTTGTCCAAACTCGCGTACTTGAACCTTCTATGAACCAAACAATGGTTCCCCAATACGGTCTGTCGATCAATTGACGGACCGTCATTGCATCTCGTAGTTCCACACTTGGTCAGACTTCCCTAATTTTTCTCCAAAGTCCTGAGCTGCCTATCTACGGTCACTGACTACGGTCTGTTGATTGAACGAAGGACCGTCGATGGCCTCCGTAGGTTCTGTTCTGCACTTTTTTTAGTTGTTTTCTTATCTTGCCTCCTGAACATCTTTCCTGCAAAAAAAAAACACAAAACTTGTTAAAACTACTATAAAAAGGCTCTAGACACACACAACTCTTAAGTAAAATGCATTGAAAGCACTGTGAAACCACGGTACATCATTCATAAAAAAAGTATGACCCTTTTCTACCCATGAAGCTACATAGTTTTCATCGAGACTTGAGTTAATATGAACTCGCATCCCCACATCGGTGCTCAATACTACTCCCAAAAATATAGTGGGACTTATGTTTATAAACATACGGATTCTGAGGTTTGAGATAAGTGCTAAAAACTTAGGTTTAAAATCTCTCTTGGAAATCATAGTTTCCCTGCTTGCTTCATTTTATAAAGTTGGTACTTCTTTCAGAAAACTAGCTCGAAGGCTCTTTACTTGTTTAAATGTGAAAACATTTGTAACTCGTAGGGATTACTTAGTCACATTATATAGATTTTGAGAATGAACTCAACTTTTTACTCTTGCTTAACTTGTAACTTGAGTCTTAAAACAAAGTTAAAAAGGGTTTTAAAGACTTTTGGAAACTTTAAGAACTCACTTTGACTTGCTTCTTAACTTTTCGACTTTATTATTAACTTCTTTGTCTTTGATCTTAACTTCTCTTGAATTGGATTATGGATTCAAGGATAATGATCTCATGTTCATGTATGATTTCATGATTTTTCAACTTGGAGGGTTCATGCGGAATTATGATCATGAACAACTCTACTCAAGAACTCAAAGGTGCCTCTCATCTCAAGATTGTTCGACATATAAGGTTCCTGCGGAAATATGGGCATGAACAATTAAACTCAAGGACTACGTAACTACTTGGAAGTCATGCATATGACTCTTCTATTCTCTTGTTTACTTCCTAAAAACTTAGTTCAATCAATGATGGATCTCAAAGAATTCACAATATAACTTGAAGGCTTTCTTGAACTCTACTCTTAACTCTCTTGAATATGAATTATAAATCCAAGAGTTATGGTTCATGATATGAATGACCTAGGTGATATTGTAGACTCATGAATACATTCTCCTCACTCTCATGCTCACTTACTTGAGTCTTGAAACAAGTTAGTAGAGGTTGTGGAAGACTCTTCAAAAGAACTCAAAGGGATATTCTTAGTATGCTAGAAAGAATTCTCAAAACATAACTCCCAACTCTACCTTGAATGTGAATTATGAATTCAAAGGTTATAATCATGTTAGGACTGATTTTAGATGTTTATAAGTAGCTTACATTAGTTAGAATTGAAAAGGAGTGAATGTGCACTTTAAACAAACTCAAACGGAGCAACCGGAGGAAAACTGGATGGGGCAGGCGACCCTCGGGCTATAGGTGGAACGGGGCACCAAACCCTGAAGTACAAAGAAGGGTTTGGGGCTCTCTAGAAGGCGCGACTCCCCAGGCTCCAACCCAGAAAGCTGCCGAACGTCCTTGCTCGTTTTCTCACCCTAACTCGCCTAAAATCAAATGGTTTCTTCCCCAATTACTTAAATTCGATTGATTAACTTAATTACACTCTAACAAACTGAAAACAACACTCAAATTACTCAATTTAATCTCAATAATTCATCAAAAACCCAACACAACAAGATTTAGAAATAACCTCAAGAACATCTAACAAAAACTCATGAAGAACTCTAATCTTTAAACTTTAAGCATGAAATTTTGCTGAAACATAACATGATTGGTGTGTGTGTGAACTAACCCAACACTATGGAAGCTTACATACCTATTATGTATTAGACCCATGGTGAAAATTCGCAATTAAACTCAAGAACGTCGATGAACGCCTTCATCCTTTGATCTTTTCTCCTCTTTTCTCTTCTTTTCTCTTCTTGCCTCTTCTTGAACTATCAACTACCCTAGGTGTATATTAGGATTTTAAAACTTAAAATAAAAGGATTAGACCCTTAAAATAGTACTAAAAAGGAATTAAATCTTATTGGGTAAGGAAAGGACCAAAATACCCCTCACTATTTTTGGCTAACATTTTTTAACTGGACAATCTAACTTCAAAAGGTCATATCTCACTCATCCAAAATAAAAAATTAGCAAACTCGGTGGATTTGGAAAAATAATTCAAAGATATTTCCTATGGTATCTTGTATCACACCTAACTCATCCTGTTCTAGGAGCTATGATCATTTGAAGTTGACCCAAAACTCATACTTAGCTTAAATCTCCAAATTTCAGATTTTTGTTATTTCCAATTTAATTATTTTTGGAACTCAAGGTAATAAATATTGTGAAATGAATTTAATACTTAAGAAATTTTTAATTCTTTGGTGAAATCTCACTCACTATGATTAACGGTTCGAGTCCTAGTTCAAAAAAATTTCTGGGGTATTACACAAGCCTTTCTAGAAAGACTTTCAGAACTGCGCAGTAAATTGTGCACATCTATCTAAAATGATTGAAACTGGGACTCCATGAAGTCTCACCACTTCTTTAATGTACACCTTAGCGTAATCCTCGGCAGATGGGCAGTCTTTGCAGGCAAAAAGTGGGTTGATTTTGTCATTCTATCGACAATTACCCAAACAGAATCATGTTGTCTGCGAGACCTTGGCAAGCCTGTAATGAAGTCCATATTAATCATATCCCACTTCCATTCCAAAATATCTATATTCTGAGTCAAACCTCCAGATCTTTGGTGCTATACTTTCACTTGCTGGCAATTCGGGCACTTGGCAACAAACTCATCAATGTCCTTCTTCATACCTTCCCAACAATATACCTCTCTCAAATCACGGTACATCTTGGTGGAACCCGGATGAATGAAATATCTCGAGCTATGAACCTCCTTCATGATCCTCTCATGGAGTCAATCCGCCCTAGGTAAGCACAATCTACCTTGGTACTTCAGCATACCATCTCCCCCTTGTTCAGAAGCCAATACTCTTTGCTTATGAACATTCGCCTTCAAATCAAGCAAAATGGGGTCTTGGTCTTGCTTTTGTTTCACCTCAGACACTAGTGATGATTCAGCCCCATTAGTCACCATTATCCCTCCTTCTGTGGAATTCATAAGTCTAACTCCCAGATGTGCAAGTTTGTGCATCTTTATCTAACTCCCTCTTTTCTTCCTCAACATGGGCGGTACTCCCCATGGATAACTTGCTTAAGCAATCAACAACCACATTAGCCTTAACTGAGTGGTATAGAATACTCATATCATAATCCTTGAGTAGTTATAACCATCTCCTTTTTATGAGATTAAGCTCCTTCTGGGTGAACAAATATTGTAGTCTCTTATGGTCAGTGAATATATCCACATGAACGTTGTGCAAATAGTGACGCCATATCTTCAAGGCAAAAACCACAACAGCCAACTCTAAGTAATGGGTTGGGTAGTTCTTCTCATGAACTTTCAATTGTCTGGAGCCATAGGATATGACATTGCCTTTATTCATTAACACACAACCCAAACCAACTCTTGATGCATCACAGTACACCACAAAACCTTGTGTACCCTCTGGTAAAGTCAAAACCAGAGCAATATTCGACCTCTTTTTCAATTCCTGAAAGCTTTTCTCGCAAGCTTCAGACCATTGAAACTTTACTGTCTTCTGAGTCAACTTGGTCAAAGGAGACATTATAGATGAAAACACCTCAACAAACCTTCTACAGTAGCCTGCTAAACCCAATAAACTCTTAATATCGGTTGGAGACGTGGGTCTACGCCAACTCTCTAACTACTTCTATCTTTTTGGTATCGACTATAATCCCATCACCGGAAACTATGTTGCCCAAGAATGTCACAGACTTAAGCCAAAACTCACACTTGGAGAACTTGACATATAGCTCCTTTTCTTTCAAAGTCGAAAGTAATATTCTGAGGTGACTAGCATGATCTTCTTCATTCCTTGAATAGATTAATATGTCATCAATGAAGACGATAACAAACATATCTAAGTAAGGCTTTAAGACTCTATTCATAAGATCCATGAATGCTACTGGTGCATTTTTCAACCCAAAAGACATAACCAAAAACTATAATGGCCATATTTGGTTATAAAAGTTGTCTTTGGAATATCACATTCCCTAACTTCTAACTGATGGTAGCCTAATCTGAGATCAATTTTGAGAAGCAGGAAGCAGCTTGACGCTAGTCGAAAAGATCATCTATCCTTGGAGGAGGAAACTTATTCTTGATGGTCACCTTATATAATTGGCAGTAGTTTATACACATCCTAAGGGAATCATCCTTCTTTCTTAAAATAAGACCGGAGCGCCCCAGGTGAGACACTTGGTCGAATAAAACCATTATCTAACAAATCCTTCGGCTGCTCTTTCAACTCTGTTGATGCCATTCTATATGGCGGAGTAGAGATAGGGCGAGTATCTGAAATGATATATATGCCGAAGTCTATTTCTCTCTCAGGAGGGACTCAGGTGATCATCAGAAAAAACTTCTGGAAACTCTTTTACCATATGACTGACTAAAGGGAAGGTACCTCAGCACTTGAGTCATTAACTCGGACTAAGTGATAGATACACTCCTTTGAAACTATCTTCCTCACCTTAAGGTATGAAATAAAACGACCTTTAGGCACTGTTGAACTACTACTCCACTCTATGACTGGCTCATTAGGAATTTGAAACTTGACAACTCAAATTCTACAATCTATTGACGCATAAAAAGCATGGAGTCAATCTATACCTAGAATGACATCAAAATCTACCATGTCTAACTCTACTAGATCAACCATGGTGTTCTTTTGATTGATAGAAATAGGACAATCACAATAGACTCTTTCCGCTAGAATAGACTCTCCAACAGGGGTAGAAAAACACATAAAGGTTCACAAAGTTTCTCAGGAAGAATATCAAACTGATTTGCAACATAAAGATTTACAAAAGATAAACTTTCTTTTGAGTCTAGCAAAGCATAAACATCAAAAGTAAATACTTTTATCATACCCGTGACAACATCTAGCGAGTTATCTTGCTCTTGGCGGCTAGTGATTGCATAGAGATGATTTTCCCCTCCGCCAGTACCAGAAGTGGTTCATTTAGGTGCAGGCCTTTCTGGTGGAGCAAATGATGAAGATTGAGCTCTATTGCCCGGATTTCCACCATCTTGCTTATTCTTAGCGCACTCTCTCATGAAGTGACCCTCTTGACCACACTTGAAGCAACCTGTATGGCCATCACGACATTTAGCTAGGTAGGTTCTACCACACTTAGCACATGGAGGAGCCCAACTACCCCCCATGTGCCACACTTCCTTGAGACTGTACTGGCCTAGCTTTGTAGTTGTGCGAATTCTAGCTATTGTACTCACCTCTGTTTCTGGGTGCAGGTGCACTAGCATATGGAATTCTTGTTCATGTACTCCTCTTTATCCCTTATCTTCTCTCTTCAACTTTCTGCACATAAATGATTAATCGGGATATGTCTATGTCCCCGATCAGCATTTTCACTCTGCCCTCTTTACTAGATGCACGACCCAAGCTAGCGACAAATAAACTTATTATGATCCTCATATCCTTAACCATCTCAGGAGCATAGCGAGAGAGCTGCACGAATTTCAACCCATGCTCATGAACACTCTAGGAGTCCTATTTCAGAGTAAGGAACTCTCGTATTTTTGCCTTTTTTAGTTCTCAAGGGAAGAACCACCCCAAGAAAGCCTCTTCTAAACAAACCTAGCTTGGATGTGGTTCATCGTCATCTCTTCCCTCCTTCCACTAGTCAAACAAAGTCCTAGACACATTCTTCAGTTGATATGGAGCTAGCTCAACCCTTTCATTATCAATAACATGTATCACCTCAAACACCTTCTTTAACTCTTCCACAAAGTTTTTCGGATCCTCAGTAGTTCTTGAACCAGAAAAGCTTGGGGGATTCATTCTCAGAAATTCACGAATCCTCGAGGTGTTAGCCTCTTCCTATCGAGATCCTCTATGTTTCGCAACTTGGTTAGTCATCGTTTGGCTTAACATCCGGATAGCCTCGCGGAACTCAGCATTGGTAACTTCCCCTTGAGGTTGCACTTCGGGTGCATATGGTACCTCCGGCTCCTCTACATTTCTTCTAACAGGACCACCTCTGACTGATCTTTGTACAGGCATGATGATCTGAAACACGCGCAATCACGAATTAGAACGAAAATCTTAGAGATAAACTCTAACGCATGAAAAAAGAAGATTAAGGAAGTGAAGAAATTCCTAAATGTTGCAGTCTTCTACTCATAGATGTGGCGCGCTTCACATGATGAGTAATACTCTACAGACACGGCTTCATACACTCCTTAGGACTCTTGAACTTTGTGCTCTAATACCAATTTTTTTTGTCATGCCTCGAGCCTACACCCTAGACGTGGCCGGCACCCACTGACCATTGCTGGCCTTGAGCGAACCCTTGTCCTGGCTTACTTAACTTAGCGAAAGACTTACTCAATAATAAAGCAAGAAAATTCTCATAAATAACTTAAATTAGTCTTCGCCAAAATGGAACTTAAGTGTCACAATAAAATATCTGTAAATAAAAAGACTCAACTGAACTACAAGACTAACAATCCGTCCATGAAGCCTCTAAACATACTATGATGAATGTCCGGACAAACCCCACAACATTCTACAATGAAAAGAATGGAAAGAAATAATAAGGATCCTTCAGAATGCAAGGAGGCTCACCATTGACTTTGAATGCTCAAACTGGATCAACGAGGCAATGGATACTGATCCTTGTTACCTGTGTCTGCATCATAAGACGATGCAAGTCAACTAGCCTCAGTACATTGAATGTACGAGTATGGGAGTTGAAATGCTAAACAACAACTTAAGCTTGATGAGAATAAGATGAACTTACCTTGGATATGATCAACTCAACAATTACTCAACTCAATGTATGTATATAAAGCAATTTAAAAAACATGCGATATATATAAAGCTTGTAAAACAGTAAAATAACGTAGTTCATTAAAGAAAATGCAATAGCAAACTCAACTTTACTTATATATGAAAGTAATATAGTTCTGTGGGAGATTCTCTAACCGACAACCACCACTATGAGCCTAAGTGGTGATATAGCGTCTTGCCCACGCTGCCAGAATTGTCCTATACTTTGTCGTCGCATAAAACTCCATAACGTAGTGGATCCACTAGTTTAACTTACGTGATCATTGAAAAAGTGTGACCCGTTAACACCCATGATGGCTACATGGTTTAAATGGGGACTTGAGTTAATATGAACTCTTATCCCCACATCGGTGCTCAATACTACTCCAAAAATATATTTTAGCTCATGTTTTTAAAATAATTTCCTTTCTTTGGGTTGAGACACTTGCTCAACACTTAGCTTTAAAATCTCTCTTGGAATCAATGTTCTCTTTTATTGTTCAAAACTCTTTTGGGAAATCTTAGTTTCCTCTTAACTAAAATGTAAAAACATTTATAATATTTGAAGGGAATACTTAGTTCCCTTATATCTTTTGAGAAATGAACTCAACTCTTTACTCTTTGCTTGACTTGAAACTTTTGATCTTAATCAACTCTTTATGAAATACTTAGTTCCCTTATACTTCATTGAAGGAAAGAATTCAACTTTTACTCTTTCTTTAACCCGAACTTGAGCCTTAAAACGAAGTTAAAACGTTTAAATAAAACTCTTGGAGGCTTTAAGAAACTTTACTTTGACTTACTTCTTAACGTTAAGACTTAACTCTTAGCTTCTTAGACTTTACTCTTAACTTTGCTTGAATTGAATTATGGATTCAAGGTTTATGATGATTTCATGCTGTGTAGATGTACCTTAGAGTGTTGGATCTAACAAAGAAGTGTGGGTATATCACTTGGGACTAGTATGAAAAGATGGGGAAAGAACAGGCTCTCCAGGCGTCCTTGGCTCTCTAAGAGGCGTGGAGCGCCAAAGCCTGACGGAAAGAATCTGTCCTGAGGGACTCTAGTTGGCGTGGCGCGCTAGAGCCTGATGGACAGAGACTGTCTTGAGGGGCTCTGGTAGGCGCGGTGCCCCAGGGTCTGTCAGACGGATATTCCGACTTTCCTTCTCCGTTTTTCATCTTTAAACCTTCTAAACTTCCATGGATCTCACCCCAATCGCTTAGGATCACTAATAACCTCAATACCCAATAGATTAGACCCGAAAAACCACCTGGAAACATGAATCCAATCAACTAAAACATACTACAACTCAACCAACAAGAATTTAACCGTTGTTCTTCAAGAACTTCAATGTTCATCATTTAATCTATTCAAACTTCGCTAAATTAAACAAATTGGTGTGTGTGTGAACTAACCCAACACAGAAAGATCTCACATACCTTGGTAGGTATCACCCCCGACGAATTCCACTCGAATATCTTGTCTTCTCTTCTCTTCCAATCCCTAAGCGTGAATACTTCTCTAAAACTGACTTAAGGTTTAGTTTTACCCCTAATAAACCTTTAAAACGAATTAGGAAATAGTTGGGTGAACGGACAAGTTTACCCTTACTAAAATCCGGATTGGGACATTCCTTAATGTAACGGCCCAACTTCTGATAGGCATATATCCCTCATACGATATCGAAAATGCGCAAACTTGGCGGCGTTGGAAAGATCTCTCCAAGGGTTTTCCAATAATATAAAGAATTGACTAACACATTCTGAGCAAGAAGTTATGGCCATTTGAAAATGGCCAAAAACTCACTTTTTACACTTCAGAAGTTTTTCCACATTTTTCCTATTCTTTCCAAAAATGATAATATTTAGATTCTTAGCTTATTCTTGGCTATTACAAGTTACAAGATGTTACAATAACACAAACTTTCATCTGCAGATGGATGGATAGGCAGAGCGTACCATTCAGACCTTAGAGGATATGTTAAGAGCTTGTCTGATCAATTTCAAGGGTAGTTGAGATGATCACCTTTCTCTTATTGAGCTCACCTACCACAATATGTACCATTCCAGCATTCAGATGGCCCCTTATGAGGCACTATATGGGTGTAGATGCAGATCTTCTGTTGGTTGGTTTGAAGTAGGTGAAGCAGCTTTGATAGCACCAGATTTAGTCCTTTATGCTATGGAGAAAGTGAAACTCAATAGAGATAGACTTAAGACAACCAAAGTCGTCAGAAATTTTATCCAGATGTAAGGAGAAGGGAACTAGAGTTCCAAGTTGATGATTGGGTTTTCTTGAAAGTGTCACCTAAAAAGGCGGTAATGAGGTTTGGTAAGAAAGAGAAGCACAGTCCTAGATATGTAGGATCTTACAAGATCTTGAAGGGTTGGCAAAGTGTCATATGAGTTAGAGTTGCCAGTAGAACTAGCAACAGGGCATCCGGTCTTCCACATCTCACTTTTGTAGAAGTGTGTGGGTGATCCAGCCTCTGTGGTGTCATAAGAGAGTGTGGTAGTAAAAGATAGTCTTTATTATGAGCATGCACCAGTTGAGATCCTTGACCGTCAGGTTACAAGGTTGAGAAACAAAGAAGTCGCTTCAGTCAAGGTTTTGTGGAGGAGTCAGTCCGTAAAAGGAGCTACTTGAGAAGCAGAAGCAGCCATGAAAGCCAAGTATCCTCACCTTTTTCTTTCCAATTCCACTCCAGCTTGAGGTAATAATCCTCTTCTGTTTTTTAGCCATTCATGCATAAATTTAGTCTTAGAATCATAATAGTTCAATTTGTACTTGCATTTTCAGCATTTGCATGTTATTAGAACTCAATTTAGTCAGAAATTTAGTTCTCAGTGTTTAGTTGTAGGGATTGCATCCCTCTCCCTCCATTTCAGCTAGTGTATTATTCATTTGAGGGCGAATGTTTCCAAGGGGGAGATAATTTAACAACTCGTATCCTAGATAGACCAGAATTTAGATTTCCTAGAAGTGCAAGTGCCACCTATGGAACATAGATTGGACCATGGTCCGTGGACCAGGTTCGTGGAACGCGGTCCACAAAAAAATCTAAATATCCCAAATAACAGCCACGACCTACGGATCGTAGGTAGAACCAGGTTTGTCGATCTTGGTCCTCAGAACCTATTCTCTGAAGCAACTGATGAAGGAACAGGACCGACTGTAGGTCGGACCACGGCCAGTGGACCAGGTTCGTCAATTTCGGTCCACATACCCATTCTTTGAACTAAACAATGGTCAGGACCTACAGACTATAGGTAGGACCATGTTCCGTGGACCAGGTCCTTCGATCTTGTTTCATAGACCCATTCTCTCAACCAAACGACAGCCAAGACCTAGGGACCGTAGGTAGGACCACGGTTCGTGGATCTTGGTCCAAAGACCACTTCTATGAATCAAACGAAGGCCAGGACCTACTGACCGTAGGTAGGACCATGGTCTATGGACCAATTCTGTCGATCACTCCGACAATAGTTAATCCGAGGGTCTTTTGGTCTTTTCCTATTTCGTTTAACCCCTAATCTACGTCGTTTAGATCCTAAATTATGAAGTTTTACTCAGTTTAAGCCTAGAAACATAACTAGAACTTACCTAAGTAAAAATCATTAATCAAAACATAGAAAATTAGAAGCAAGATAGAAGAAAAAGGTCAAGAACCCTAGTTTAAGAACGCCACAAGGTTCCATCAGTTCCAGCCCCAAAATCAAAAGATTTCTCCGTGGAATTAATCACCATGTATGTGAGATTTCACTAGTGGGTTCCTTTCACCCACTAGGTCCCAAGTTTTCAGTCAGTTTCTTGATTCCTTAAATATGACTAGACGTAGGGCTTCTTGAATGTTAGAATTATTGGGTTCTTAGCTGATAGAATGATCTGAATCAGATTAGTACGTTAATATTTAGATAAATGCATAAATTCTAGAACCCTGGATATGTATTTCTTTAGTTCTTGAATTATACATGCTAGGTCAGATATTTCAGTTATCCAGTTTTACATGCCACAATTATTAATGCATTATTATCAGATTAATTGTGGCATTCTCAGTTTGCATGTTCAGTTTTGAGGTATCTAGTATTTACAAAAAATTCAGTCATAATCAGTTAACCACTAAATTCATTCGGAGTAGCATAATATCGAGTTTGACTAGGGTTCAACGTACCCAAATAGTCTCAAAACTACTAGTCAAGTAGGTTGTAAGTTCTCTTTGGGGGAATCAATTTAGTGATCACGCTAGTATGTCTTTATACCTCTGGCAGGGTATATTGGGTCCTTTCGATGGGGCGTATACATCGGACTCCACAATTAGCTCATGTGGTTTTATTATCGGTCATTAGTAGCTCCTACAATCAGCCAGATTCTATGACATTGACTTTTTTATTAGTATATCCAGCATTCAGTTTCAGCATATTATAAATTGGTCACTGCATTTATTTATCTCAACATTCAGTATCTTTATCATGTTCAGATTATTTCATTGTTTTATTTCCTTATTCAGTTATATGTTATTTTAGCATTACTCTATCATGCATACTCAGTACCTTTCAAGTACTAACGCATATGTGCGCTACATCTTCTCGTGATGGAGGTTTAGGTTCTCACCATCCAGATCACGCTTAGATCGGTTCCCAATCTCCAGTTCAACAGAATCAGTGGTGAGTCTTCATTCTCCGAGGACAATAGTCATGAGTTTATTTATAGTATTTCTAGTCCTTTAGTTTCAGTTTTGCTAGACTTAGCTGGGGCCTATCCTAGCATTTATAGTTAGTTAGAGGCTATATCAGACATAGTTAGTTTCAGCGTTGTATTGAGTTAATATTCATCAGTTTTCATACATCTCAGTTATAGTACATGGGTATTCCCATCTTTCCATTTTAATTATGATTTAGCTTCGGCATCAGTTTATTATCTTTAGTATGCTCATGATCATGCGAGCAGGGTTAGCTTGGGACCAATGATGGTCCTAGGTCCCGTGTCTCCGTCTCGGGGGTAGCTCGGGGCGTGACATAACTCAATCAAACATATGTGCTACACAAACTTGAATTAGCAAAAATTGTATTTCCCACATATTAGGAAAAATGCAATGTTTACTATTTAATTTAGTCGATCATCGTAACTCTCGTCAACTAGAGTACATTATTTATTCTAATGTTAGGAAATTGTTTCCTATTTTTATCAAATTTAGGATAGCAATTTTATGTTTTTATTTTCGAGAATGAAATTTCTAAATTTATGTGACTTTATCCCATGAAAAATAAGTCACGGTGTTTTTTTAAAATTTTGTGCATTTCAAAAGCAATTTGAAAACATTTTCAACAATAATAAGAAAACATTTAAAGAGAAGAAGGTGGTGAATTTGTTGTGGTGTTGTGTGACAATGTCGGAATATTATAATTTCACCAATATCTATTTAAACTACAATGTTTTGCTCAAAAAATTTATGATTATTTTTCCTCCAGCCATTTGATAGGGTACATTCTTGATATAGTGAAGAATTGATCTACTAACAAAACTTAAATTTTCAGGTAGAAAAAATAGTATCAAGTGAAATTTATGTCAAAATCCAACTAATTCTTTTTTTAAAAATGTATCTTCAACATCACGTACTCGTAATATTCAATGTGAACTCAAATATAATTCAACTTGTCGTGCCGGAATTAATATTACTAGAATTCATTGATTGGACTTTATTTTGAGTAAATTGACTGAATGATATATTAAATATTACATATTACTAGTCGTAATAGGACTTTCTAGTTTTTCATACTTAAACTGCAGAATTCTAACCTTATCTAACAAATTATTAAATCTGTGTATTTAAAAAAATATATAAAAATATTAATTAAATAAATAATATTAGGAGATACTTGTTCCATTATTAAGAGAGAATTCCTTAAATATCTCTCAATCTGTTTAAATCCCTTAATTATCTCTTGATTAATTAATTGTTATCACAATTGCCAGTACACTCTCTCTCAACTTTGTTCATCATCTTTACTTATTTTTTGCTATCTTCACCATTTTTATTTAGGAATTTTTTTCAAAATGTCATTATGTCACATCCGGGTTTACCCCCTAGACGCAACCGGCGTCGTCGTCCTCTTTGAGAACTAATACTAGCCTCTTAGTTTACATCATTACATTCATAGGTCAAATTTAGTGGAAAATTTGAAACTTTTCATTACTTCTACTTGGAGGTTTACATAGACCTCTACATATACATAACATATATATATCGAGTATAATAGACCCTTCGTATAGGAAGGTTACATAGCCTTCTACTTTTATTGCACATAATTATATATATAAGACAGAACATAGTCTTCAAAGATTGTCTCATTTCATAACCATCTAACACGATTAGCAATTTGGGCATAGCCCATACATCAATGTAAGGAAAGCCACATATAGGCTTTATACAATCCGTACTCAAATGAAAGGAGATAGAATATAGGAGTCTTAGAACGAAAACAACAACATAAGCTCGATATTGGCATCGCCCTCGGACAATGAGGACCTACCCTACTTGGATGATCAAAGGATTCAAGCCTTCTTCAAGTCGCCTTCCAAAACACTTCAACGTCTGGAACCTAAAATGTTGGGTGAAAAGGAAGAAATGGGTTAGTACGCCACTTGTACTAAGTATGAGACCATATGCACCCATACCGTAAAATCATGCTAAGAAAAGGACATTTCATAAAATATGCACTTTTTATTTAAAACCCTTATGCACCTTCAACAAAACCATACCAATCAATATTACATATTCCTTAAGTCATAGGCATGTACATTACAAAGACTACAACATCAAGTCTAGTCAAGTCAACCATACATATCATATAAGTAACTACAAACTCAATGTAACTTTATCATCAAGTCATATTAACAATAAGCATGAATAAGAGTACCTTTCAACATAACCAAAGCAAGGCAATTACCCATGAACCTCTATCAAGTCAACAAGTGCAATGACCAAGCAAAGCCCCATAACCTTACTCAATCAAGTAAACCAACAAGAATCATGACTAACATCTTACTTCACATACCATAGCATTTAAGAGAACATATCATCTTACTTTAACCATATAGACCAACATATATACATAAGTGAAACTAATCATCATATAGTATCAACGATATGCAAGTTCATCATATACATGTCATATAGCATTTTAAGCATATTCATACATAAGAGCATCCTCCCAAGACTCCCCTCAAGGATTACTAGTGCAATGCTTAGGTAGAGTCCCATACCCCTACCTAGACTAAGCTAGACCCCTTAGGTCATCTTAGTTAGAGTTCAATCCTTTAGTTCATTTTACCTTTTGGGAACATCTTGCCCTAACCGACATAGACCACATGAGCTAGTGTGGAATCCGGTGTTATAAAGCCCTAAACTAAAGGAAGGCGGACTACTTTCCAAGGTAGTACCAAAACATAAAACATAGCAACTACGTGGATCCACTAGCTAGTATTCCTATGGGGGCAACATAGTTCAAGAACTAGGAGATATAATTGGGACCCTCTTTATGCTACATGCATTGTAGTCTCCAATCTCAAGAGTAAATTAGTGATCCTACCTTCCCTATATGGGAAGGGACATTCCTCAATCTAGTTCGCTTGGTGCTAAGCTAGAGTCCCTTTTTGAAATATCTTTAAGCCTTTATTATCAATCATAGCTTAGTTTAAGTCATAGGGTCTAAACCTTGTATAACATCATCATCATCATAGCTCAATAAGAATTGCATCAGTATAAGTCCCTTCATTATAATTCATATAGGTGAGGTTAGCACATTAACATTTCATATCATAATAAGGTACATTGGTAGTCATCAACATCCTTATAACATTTCATCCTAATCAACCTCACAAACATAGTCAAGACATTTCAATTCAACATCATACCACCCTATCAATCCTAAACAAAGCATACTCCAACACAACATCATGACTTAATCACAATTAACCATAGTTTGAAGTAGAGTGTAGGGATCACAAGACTTACCAAGTATTCTTCATAGTTCATCATAAAGGACAAACCATCAACCCATAACTCAACCCAATTAGGGGAGTAACATCATCACACAATGATATCAAATAGAATAATAAGGCCAATTGCATCACTATAACACAATTCAACACTAGATCATAGCTTAAGACAAGATACTTAGGTCAATTTCACAATATACTTCATAACCTAAATCAACATCTCAAGAAATAAAATAATAGGCCTAGAATTCATCTCAATCTATTTCTAATTGATAAAACAACATCATAGGATAGTATGTTAATCAATAACAAAGTCAATTGAATGAACATTATATAATACATGTCAAGATCACAACCTAGGGTTAAGGGTTGAGGATCATGTTCTACAATTTAGACCAAACCATCAAGAATTATCATAATCAAGTTAAAATACATGTTAATCTATTCATTATATCATAAAGAAAGCATAAAGAACTTAGTTCATAACATCAATTTCGAGATTATATGAAACCCACTTGAAAACTCAACTTTTAGAAATACTTTGAAGGAACCCTTTGAGGAAAGAGGTCTCAAAGGTGAATTAGATCCCATACCTCCACGATTGATGAAGATTTGATGGTGAAATCGTCCCTTTTCATCCCCTAAACCCCTCCCCTAGCTTGTCTTCAATGGTGTCCAATAGAGAGAGAAAGAAGAGAGAGGGAAGAGGATTTATTTTGGTGAGTTGTGTTTAACCTAATGGGGTTGGGGACTTTATATTGGGGGTTTAAATGACTTAATTAGGCTCCCTTAAACCCCTAACTAATGACCTAACCCATTAATTAATTAATTAAAACTTAGTTAAAAACGTGCAGGAAGTTACAGGCACCATCGACGAGACCACGATTGACAGTTCGTTGGTCCATCGACGACAGGCCCTCCCTCCATTCTGCACACTCGTGGTTTTGTTCAAAGGCCTGTGCATTCAAGGGCTCCAACAATTTGTCTAAGTGTTGGTTGACGGTTGGCAATGACGCCCCGTCAATCCACACACGGATCGTCGACTAGTTCTTGATGTACCGTGGTTACACAGTACTTTTAATGCTTTTTCCTTAACTTTAGTGTATGTCTAAAGCCTTTTTGTATTGGTTTTAATGTAGTTTTCTCTTTGTTTGCAGGAAATCTATCCAAAAGGAGAACGTCGGAGTATTATGCTGAAAATTGCGGAAGTGATGACCTACCGAGCCATCGACGGTCCGTCGTGACCTCGACGGTCAGTAGGTGGCCACCGTCGTACAAAGGGAAAAGCTGTTAAATGAAGTTGGGGAATTTTGACTAGGTGTGGGGATACGGAGGCTCTCGACGGTCCGTCATAGCCACGATGGACCATCCTGCACATCCGTCAAAGTTAACAGAAAGTAGCCCCAGTACCCATCTTCAAAAGATTCTAAGTATGGAGGAAGCCATCGACGGACCATCTTAGACACGACGGACCGTCCTTCATGTCCGTCGATGGTAACAGAAAGTGGGTGAAGAAAGCAGCAAAAAAAGAAGTTAAGTATAGCACGACGGAGGGCCTCGACGGTCCGTCGTGACTTCGACGGTCCGTCGCTCCAGTCGTCGATTCAGATGCGTTTTGGGGCAGATTTTCCTTTAATAGATTTCCCTCTTTTGTTAGGATTCTAGTATTATAAATACTTGTAAAAACCTCGTTTTGGGGGTTAGACTCTTGGATATTTTTAGTTTTATTGTTCTAAGTGTTGAATTTTGGGATTTTGGAAAATTACTTTATTTTACGGAATCGTTTGTTGCAAGTTTTTGATTAATTCAAGTAATTTTCTGGATTTTCTTCAATCTCAACAAAGTAAGTGCATGAATTCTTATCTAATTAATATGAATTGTGTGATTATTAACATGGTTAACTAAACTCCATAGCTAGGGTTGTGGGAACCATGGGTAAATAACAAGGTAAAACCTAGCTAAAATAACAATTTTCGAATAGTGTCTTGCGTGTATTGATAATTCTTTCGTTTAGAAGTCTTTTTAACAAGTGCACACGTTAGAACTCGCCTTATTGCTATTTGCCGAACCAAGGAGGTAGATAATAAGAAAAGAATGATCAACGTAGATTTAGTATACACTATCTAATAGGCTAGTGTCGATTGGTGCGAAGTAACAACTGAGCTAAACATCGATTATGATGCTTAATATGAGGTAAAGGTAAGGTTTAGTAAAGCATACACACGTAGCCAGACCAAGGTGCGGAGTGAAATTTCCTAGTTGGCGGACCAAGGAATTAAGGATACATAACTTACCACTTTGCATGCAAGATATTAGGAAAGGATTGTTATAGCTAGAATTACCGAGTTATGAACCTATGGGGATCACTTAAGCCCTAGTTACTTTTATTACTTGATAAAAATCAAATCTTTGAACTTGTCACTTATTTACTTAGAAATAGCCAATTACATTTGTTATTTAAAACCCCCTTTTTGTTATTTGTTTTCGGAAAGGACTTGACTAAATAGAAGTAATAGTAGGTTAAAGTTAAGTCTAAATCATTTTACTCGTGGGATTGACCCCAACCTCATAGTTGGGTTCTTTACTTGATACGATCGCTTATACTTCTTTTGGAGAAGTAAATTTGAGCGTATCAAATTTTGGCGCCATTGCCGGGGAAAGTGGCTTTTAGATTAACTTTAAACTTATTACCAAAGTTTAGTCAACATTTTCCTAATTTTACTTTTTCTCTTTTTTTTTGTCTATTGCATATCTAACTTCTGTGTATGCCAAGTACGCGGAGTAGACCCTGAACTAGAACGTACACTGTGCAGAATGAACCAAAATCTAGGAATTCTCGATGATGGTCACGACCCGGAAATTCCACCACCGGTTGATGCTCATGCTCAATTATTAACTAAAAATCGTGGGGAAGGTGAAATACGGAGGCAACCTCCCACTCCACGCCCTCAAGAGTATTATAGGGGATATGATAACATTACCGACTCCGACGATCCACTTGTCTTGCCTCCCCTACCACATGGACATACTTCCGTGGTAACTAGTAGTCTGATGCAATGCTCACAGCTAGAGGTTTGTTTTCGGGCTACCTTCTGAGGATCCACATGCTCACATCGCCAAAGTGAGGTCGGTGTGTAAGAGTTGTGTAGGGAGGCCTGATTTGAATATGGACGTAATTGGGTAGAGAGTATTTCCTCTCTCACTGACGGGAGAGGTTGCTATATAGTGTACAGAACTCCCCTATAACTCAATCTACACTTGGAATCAATTGAGGGATATGTTCTTAGCACGTTACTACCCGGTGTCTAAGAAGCTAAACCACAAAGATAGGGTGAACAACTTTGTGGCACTACTGGGAGAATCAGTCAGTAGTTCTTGGGACAGATTCACTTTGTTCTTGAGAAGTGTCCCCAATCACCTCATCGATGATGAGTCACTAAAAGAGTACTTCTATCGGGGACAAGATGATAATAATAAAGCAGTATTGGATACGATAATGGGTGGTTCTTATGGGGAGTGTCCTTATGCAGAGATTGCTGAAAAGTTAGAGAAAATCTCCCGAAATAATAAAGCTTGGAGCACTAGGAAGTCAAATACTGGGAGAAACACTTTTGCAGTGCAATCCACACACGACCCAGCCACAGATGAGATTTGTGAGGAAATGGCTCAAATGAGAACTGAGCTTAGGTTGGTATTGAAACATGTCACTGGGGTGCAGAAAAGGTAAATGCGGTGAACTACTTGTCTAAACCACCGCCGCCGACTGATGAGTATTACTATGAGGAGGACTCTTATGCGGTAAATGAGCAGACAGGGTTTTTTCGACCAAACGCCCAAGGCTCCAATCAGGAGAATTGGCGCCAAGGTCAAGGAAACCAAGGTCGGAACTATGGTAATTACAACCGAAAGGGTCATTATGTCCGAGATGGGAATTACAACCGCGACAACAACTTCAACCGGGGTAACTATAGTAACAGAAATGATAGGAGTGGGCCCTATGTTCAACCTCAAAAATCGTGAAGCTACTCCTAGGGACGGTGGAGGTAGTATGGCGCGAGTAGAGAATATGTTGCAGAAAATGATGAGGAGGTTCGATGCTAGTGATGAGCACACTAAAGAGTTCAGGAGTGACTTAGCGAGTATTGGGCAGAAAGTTGATACACATGCAATCTCGATAAAGCATCTTGAGTTGCAATTGGCCCAATTATCTTCGACTGTGAACCCACGCCAACACTGTACAAAATTCGAAAAATGATGGACATTGTATGACAGTCACAACTCGAGGTGGTAGCAAACCATTGATCCACCGATGCCGTCTGGTGTAGAAAAGGTGATAAGAGGTGATGATGAGGTAGTGGAGGTTAGTGTTGAGTTAGGAGACAAAACGGAAAAAGAAGCTGAGGTACCCCAAAAGGTGATCCCCATGCCTAGACCACCACCTCCATTCCCACAAAGGTTAGTGAAAAAGACCGAGGATGATAAATACCGGCGATTTATCAACATGTTGAAACAACTTTCCATCAATGTTCCTTTGATAGAAGCTCTTGAACAAATGCCCGGTTATGCCAAGTTCATGAAAGATATGGTTACTAAGAAAAGATCGGTCAGTTTTGAGGAGGATGATAGAATGCAGCATTATAGAGCTATTGCTACAAGGTCTCTAGTGCAAAAGAAAGAAGATCCGGGTGCTTTCACTATTCCATGTACAATCGGGTTATTACACTTTGCGAAAGCACTATATGATCTTGGGGCAAGCATAAATCTCATGCCTCTCTCTATTTACAAGAAGTTGGGTTTGGGTGACCCAAAGCCCACTACGATGCGCTACTGATGGCCAATCGAACGGTCAAGAGGCCTATTGGGATACTCCACGATGTGTTAGTAAAGGTGGAGTCATTCTTATTTCCAGACGATTTTGTGATTCTTGATTGTGAGGTCAATTTTGAGGTGCCTATTATTCTTGGGAGGCCATTCCTTGCTACGGGTAGAGCCTTGGTTGATATGGAGAAGGGGCAAATGAAATTTCGGTTGAACAATGAAAAAGTGACTTTCAACATTTGTAGGTCCATGAGGCAGAGTGGTGAGCTCCAATCGGTATCTGCCATATCTTACAGAGTTGAAAAGTCATCTGAGGTACAATTAGAAGAACGCCTGGGTGTAGAAGCACTAGCGGCAGTGATCATGAATTTTGATAGCGATTGCATTAAAGAGTATGGGTCATTGGTTGCGGCACTTGATCGAGGTGATGTTCGGTTTAAACCAAAAACATTTGAGTTAGATATGAAGCATCGCGAATCTTCACCCGCAAAACCATCTATAGAGGAGGCTCCAAAATTAGAGCTTAAGGCTCTACCACCTCATCTGAGGTATGTATTCTTGGGAAAATGTGACACTTAGCCGGTAATTATTGCATCAAATCTTAATGTGCATCAAGTTGAGAGATTGGTGAAATTGTTAAAAAGGTTCAAAAGAGCTATTGGGTGGACTATTGCGGATATTATTGGTATCCCTCCCGGTATTTGTTTGCATAAAATCCAACTCATGCCCGATCATAAGCAAAGTATTGAGCACCAGAGACGTTTAAATCCACCTATGCAAGAGGTGGTGAAGAAGGAAATCATTAAGTGGTTGGATGCTTGAGTGATATATCCAATCGCCGATAGTAGTTGGGTATGCTCTTTTCAGTGTGTACCTAAGAAAGGGGGAATGACTGTGGTCCCCAATGAGAAAAATGAGCTTGTTCCTATGAGACCGGTGACTGGATGGAGGGTATGTATGGATTACCGGAAATTAAATGCATGGACCGAGAAGGATCATTTTCCTATGCCCTTCATGGATCAGATGTTGGACATACTTGCAGGAAAGGGGTGGTACTGTTTTCTTGATGGTTATTTGGGTTATAATCCGATTTCTATTGCACCAGAGGATCAAAAGAAAACCACCTTTACTAGTTCATATGGGACCTTCACGTTCAAGAGAATGCCGTTTGGGTTATGTAATGCACCGGCCACATTTCAAAGATGTATGATGTTAATATTCTCTGATATGGTGGAGGACACTATTGAGGTGTTTATGCATGATTTTTCAGTGGTTGGTGACTCCTTTGAGCGGTGTTTGAGTAATTTGTCCGAGGTTCTAAAGAGGTGTGAAGACTGCAACCTTGTGCTTAATTGGGAAAAATGTCACTTCATAGTGAAATAAGGTATTGTATTGGGCCATCGCATTTCAGAGAAGAGTATAGAGGTTGATCGAGCTAAAGTCGAGGTGATAGAGAGACTTCCTCCACCCATCTCTATAAAAGGTGTGAGAAGCTTTCTAGGGCATGCGGGCTTTTATCGGAGGTTTATCAAGGATTTTTCAAAGATTGCACATCCCTTGTGCAAGTTGCTTGAGAAAGAGTGTAAGTTTTATTTTGATGAATCATGTCTTAAGGCATTTGGTGAGCTAAAGGAAAAGTTGGAGTCTGCACCTATCATCATTTTGCCGGATTGGAGTAAGCCGTTTGAGGTTATGTGTGATTCGAGCGGGGTTTCTCTTGGTGTGGTTTTGGGTCAACGAAGGGATAAAATCCTTCACCCCATTTACGATGCTAGTAAAGCCCTCAATGAAGCCCAAAAGAACTACACCGTGACTGAGCAAGAGCTACTTGCAGTAGTCTTTGCTTTCGAGACATTTCGCTCCTATTTGCTTGGTACTAGAGTTATAATGCATACTGATCATTCTGCTTTGAGATATTTGATGGCAAAGAAGGATGCAAAACCGAGGTTGATTCGTTGGGTATTACTATTGCAAGAATTTGACTTTGAGGTGAAAGATAGAAAAGGGACGGAAAATCAAGTTGCTGATCACTTATCCCGATTAGAAGATGAAGCAATGAGGGAGTTAGGTGAAAAGACTGAAATTGATGATACTTTCCCTGATGAGCATGTATTGGCTGCCTCCCAAGACTTGATTCCATGGTTCGCAGATTTTGCGAATTATCTGGCTAGTGATATCGTCCCACCGGACTTGTCCATCAAAGGAAAAAGTTCATGCATGATGTGAAAAAGTTCTTTTGGGATGAACCATACCTATATAAGAGTTGTGCCGATGGGCTTATTCGGCGTTGTGTGCCGGAAGTTGAGATGTTGAGTGTTTTGGAGGCGTACCATTCTTCGCCTGTAGGTGGGCATCATAGTGGTATCCGGACTGCCCACAAGATCTTGCAATGTGGCTACTATTGGCCAACTATCCACCAAGATGCTCATGAGTTCGCCAAGACATGTGATAGATGCCAAAGATATGGTGGCATTTCAAGGAAGCAAGAGCTCCCTTTAAATCCAATCCTTGTAATTGAATTGTTTGATGTGTGGGGCATTGACTTTATGGGCCCCTTCGTGAGTTCTCATGGGATGAAGTACATTCTTGTGGCAGTCGATTATGTGTCTAAATGGGTGGAGGCTATCGCACTTGCAAATAATGAAGGGAAGAGTGTCACCGCATTCTTGAAAAAGAACATATTTTCCAGATTTGGCACCCCAAGGGCTATTATTAGTGATGGGGGATCCCACTTTTGCAACAATCTATATAAGGAATTACTGGAAAAGTATGGGGTTCGCCATAATGTGGCCACTCCGTACTATCCTCAAACTAGTGGGCAAGTTGAGGTGTCAAATAGGGAGATTAAGCAGATTTTGTCAAAACGGTGAATGCTAGTAGAATGGATTGATCAAGGAGGCTTGATGATGCTCTTTGGGCCTACCGGACATCATACAAGACTCCTATTGGTATGTCCCCATACCAACTTGTATATGGGAAATCTTGTCACTTACCGGTTGAATTAGAACATAAAGCCATGTGGGCAATGAAGAAGTTGAAAATGGATTGGAATGAGGCTGCGGAACAGAGGTTAAACGGGTTGAATGAGCTTGATGAATTTCGCTTGAAGGCATATGAAAGTTCAGCCCTCTACAAAGAAAAGATGAAGAAGTATCATGACCAAAAGATTGAGAAGCGCGATTTTTTGGTTGGGGATTTGGTGATTTTATTCAATTCTAGGTTGCGCTTGTTTCCGGGCAAACTCAAGTCCAAATGGACTGGTCCCTACTTGATCACCCAACTATTCCCTCATGGTGCTGTTGAGTTGGAGAACAAGGAGGGTGTGCGGTTTAAGGTGAACGGATAGCGAATCAAAAGCTATCTGGGGCATGCTGAATTGGCGAATGAAGTGATCAAGGCATACCATCTTGATGAAGTCTGAGTAATCAAGAATCCTCCGTCGTGCCGCGACGTTAAATCAAGCGTTGATTGGGAGGCAACCCAATATGTATCCTCTAGCCAACTATAGGTCTTTCGTTAATTTCTAGGAAAAGTTGCATTATTTTTACTTTTATTTATTTAATGTTCCATCTGACCGCTCTTTTCTTTTTCGTTAGTAGTGTTGGCTAGAGCATAGATTAGGGTCCGTGTCCAAAAAGTGTCCAGAAAATACAAAAACATTAGCTTAATGGGTGTTAAATGTGCAGGTATCAAATCACTAGAAATCAGCAGAAAATTGGTTTGCTGCACCCATCGACGGACCGTCGTGCCATCGACGGACCGTCGGTGGGATCCATCATGCCCAGGTATGTCTTTCAAATTTTCCAAGTTAGGGCACCCTCGACGGACCCCCATGATGGACCGTCGACCCTGTTACGGTCCATCGATGGGAAAGTATCGCATCTTTACCCACCGACCCGACCCGACCTGTCCGGCTGAATATTAAAAGTTTTAAACCTTTAAAATTCCCACCTCTTCACATAACCCCTCATAACCGTTTCTCTCCTTCCCTCCTACCATTTCTCCCCACTTCATCACCATTAACTCCCATTCCCTCTCCATCTTCTGATTTCCCTCATTTTCTGCACATTCCCACAGTCCCTTTCTCTCCCAATTCTCCCAGTTTCTTCAGTCCATTGTCGGTCGGTGTTCGTGGTATTTTGTGCTGCTGTTCAACCACTAGTGTCTTACTTCTTCTCCCTATACTCCAGTTATCAGGTATGTTCTTCTAATTTGTAAACTAACTATCGTTAATTTTTTTGTTTTTTTTATTAAACTTGATGTCTTTTTGTGTGGGTCTCCAATTTTGGACCCTTATTGCATTCTAGAACTCACCCCTGTAATCCTAAGTTCCCGTAGAACATTGAATATAAAACGGAATGGGGGTGTTTTGTAAAAAAAAATGGCCAGTGTTTCCTAATTCTGTTTCTTATCTAGGTTGATAGACTGTCGAAAAATTAAATGCTAAAACTCAAAAAAACTTTTGCCCTAGGGATGATGGGATGCTGGGTAGTTTCTTGGGAATCTTGGGTTGTCAAGGATACTCCACATTAGTAAGTTAGGGGAACTAATTTGGCTGAAAATTCTGTCCCTAAAGGACAGTACAAGACCCCGTCGACGGACCGTCATGCCCTCGATGGACCGTCGTGGGGGTCCGTAACTACCCACTTCTCATTTTTAGTCTAAGTGTCCCTCGACGGACCCCTATGACGGATCGTCATGCCTTCGACGGTCGTCTGCACAACCGTCGACAATGTCAGAACTTTTGTTTCTGTTGTTTACAAATTTAGTCTAAGTGTCCCTCGACGGACCCCTATGACGGACCGTCGTGATCAACCGTCGACACTGTCAGAACCTTTGCTTCTGTTGTTTACAAATTTTAGTCTAAGTGTCCCTGGACGAACCCCTATGACGGACCGTCGTGCCTTCGATGGTCCATCCTGCACAACCGTCGATACTGTCAGAACCTTCGCTTCTGATGATATACAAAAATTTCACTAAGTGTTCCTCGATGGACCCCCATGATGGACCGTCGTGCCTCCGACGGACCGTCTATGAGTCTGTCATGCAGTGCTGCAATTGCTGCACTGCCATTCCATTTCTGTTTCTACTTTCTTGATTTCTTCTGTTGCATGTACTGGTGCTAATTGCTTTTCTTGGCAGGTACTAATGGCACCAAAACAAGACCGCGTCTACTCACGAGGGCGTTCCAAGTCAGTCACCCCGTCGAATCGGCTCATCATAGGATCAGATGATGAGCGTGACCCAGAGTACGTGCCACCAAGCACCCGCACTGCTACCCCTGCTTCCCGCCCCACCAGAGCTAGTCCCACGAGGGTAGCGCCCAGCGTAGTCTCTGCCTCCCAGTTTGACGAGGAGCGTATACTGACCGGCACACCGTCTGGGTCGACTGCACATTCAGAGGGAGCGTCTGGCTCCGTGGAGGCATCCGGTTCTGAGAAAGCTTCCGGTTCTAAGGAGGTATCCGAATCTGTGGAGGCTTCTGCTTCTGCCTCGGCTGATGAGGCTGACAGTGCTGACTCAACTCCAGCACCCCAGACTGGTGTCCCCGCTTCGATTGCTGATCAGCCCAACCGGTGGTGTGTCAAGGGGAAATACAAGATCTATACTTATGCCAAGATGCCCAATGACAAGGGGGTCATGACCCGGACACTGATACTTGAGCAGCGGGTTCTCACGGGTAGCCTTTCAACCATGCCAGCCATACATGAGTTGTTCACCAGACATCGGCTGGAGTGGACGGCTCGGGATGTAGGGCACTATAGTGAGGAGATGGTCCGAGAGTTCTACGCCTCCTATGTGGTGATTCTCCGATCTCAGCTAGACAGGCGGACAACCCCCGCCAAACATGCTCCTTTGGATTACGTCCGAGTACGCGGCAAGCGGGTTGACATTTCCTTACCGTTCATTCGCAGGTTTCTCTATGGTGCGGATGTTGATGCCACCCGGACACCTCTCACCGCCGAGTTTGACTATCACTGGAAGTTGATTAAAGATGGCCGGTTCCAGCGTGAGCCAGAGTTGAGAGAGACCACTAAGCGGTGGATTTCACAGTACCTTTTCGTTGATGGTGAGGCTGCCGATTGGGTGCTGGAGCCCAAGGTGAGTATCAAGAAGGCTAACCTCACCTTCTCAGGCAAGTTTTTCTGGTTACTAGTCCGACACTGCCTCTCCCCCGCAGCAGCTGACAACATTGTCACTTGGGATCATGCGGTACTGATGGCGGCGATGATTGCGGGGTTTGAGGTGGACTTCGCATGGCTAATACAGGCGGTGATTCATGAGAGGGCCTTCAAGGTCACTACTACTTACCCCTTCCCGTGCATGGTTTTTGCTTTGTGCAGGTTAGCAGGAGTGCCCGTGTGGCACATTGATGTGCTTAAGACCCCGCCGGGCACAGTAGATATCGGCCTCATTCGGGATGAGGCCAATGAGTTGGCTCCCCACAGAGGGCACCGTCCGGAGGTGCAGCCGCTTGGTGAGACCCTAGCGGCAATGGTAGAGCAAGCCCAAGCGGCTAACCCAGCTACATCTGAGCCTACCAACACCACTCTGATCGAGTCTATCTCGGGTGGTAGCACCGCTCCGAGCTCCTCCCGGTCGACTCCTTCTGCTACTCTGGTCCCACTTGCTAGGGTCCAAAAACTTGAGGCCCAAATGGCCACACTTCTGCACCACATCCAGCTGTGGATTCATAAATCTATTGCTGAGGCAGAGGAGCGCTTAGAGAGGAAGATGGCCCAGCACACTGAGCGGAATGTCATGGAGGTCCACCAGTGCTTGGACGCTTTTGAGCTGTGGGTTCTTGCCCGACCATCCCCTAAAGTGGATGTGACGTCTCTCCAGGCTATTGTGGCGAGTCTGCGAGCCAACTTAGATACTATACTAGAGGCTCGGGTGGCGGAGTCTGAGGCCCCTTCTGCAGAGCCTGCTGAGGACACGGTGATGGTTGCCCTATTCGCCACTACTGATGTGCCACCACCTCCACCACGAGACCGTGCCAAGAGGCACCGGACTATAGATGAGGATGAATCCCAGGCTCGGAAGAAGGAGCGCCATGAGTTGGAGGCTGTGAGAAGAGCCTCTCTGATTGATGAGGAGGCCCGCCAGTTGAGGGTAATGGAGGTGGCCGCTGGGCCATCTAGTTCCAGAGTTTCAGAGGCTGCGAGGAGCACTACTGATGGTGTTGTCATTGCTGAGGACACTACTGATGGTGTCCCTACTACAGAGGGAGCGGGTTCTGGGGAACCAGACCCGCCAGCTTGTTGATCACCGGCGCTTTGCGCCTCAGGTTTGCTTCACCTACCATTTTATTTTATATACTTTTATGCATTGGGGACAATTGCATATCTTTTTTGTTGGGTGTGGGGTAAATGGAAAGTGAGTGCTAGGGTGAAGTCTGAGTAGCCCAACTCACGATCCTCTCTTGGGGTTTTCTTTCCTGTTTTCTTTTTCCCCAAGAGACTGGTCACTTTATTGTTGAACCGGCATGTTGGTATCTTTTGTATATAGTATAGAAAATTGAATCTGAAGCATGATGGCTAATCAAAATGATATCCTGATTTAAAGAAAATGATGCGTGACTAGGCACAGTAACTGATAAATGTGTGGCTCTAAGCATACATAGAGATACACTACTTCATGACCCTAAATCTAAAACTCGAACTAGGTTTCTGATAATTTTGTAGAGTAATAAGATGTCAAGTGAGTGTGAGGAAAAGTTGAATACTCCACCATTGTTACTGAGCTATAACTTGCCTGGTTAGTCCTGCTAAAAGTAATATACAATTAGGAAAGGATCATAGGCCCTTGTGCAATATAGCCAATCTTTAGCCTAAATAATAGAAAACCAAATGAAATTAATCTCTTCTTGATCCAAATGATTTGAGCTTAAAATAGACCTTTCTTTTTCACCCCAACTGATATTTTTTTGAGAACAATGTGTTGGCCCTTGTCCCTCCTTGGACATGTGCACCTCAGCTTATGCAAAAGCATAAGTTGAGGGTGGCTAATGCAGCAAACAACCTTGTCGTGGCTCTGACCCAACTTTGGGTATTGTGTACCTTGACTCATGGCAAAGCCATGAGTTGAGGGTGGCTATTATGAGGAATCCCCCGGAAAGTGGGGTTGAAAGAATAAAGAGAGAGAAAGAACAAAAGAAAAGTGACTCAAGAAAAATTGAAAGAAAAGTGAAAAATTTGGAAATTTGAAAATACAAGTAAAAAAGGAAAAGAGTCACTTACACAAAAGGAGAAAGAAGGGAGAATAACAAGGTGAAAGAATACAAGAAAATTAAGAAATAGGGCGGAATAAAATGATGAAAAGGTAGGACGCTTAGTCGTTATGTCAAGGAGGGCAATAAGTCACTATAAATACACCTAACTGTACCCAATCTGACCCCGAGCCTAAGTTACAAGCTAAGAAATTCCATCGTGATTCTAAGAGTCTATTATGGTGAACTTAAAGCAGTGAAAATAAGGGTAAGCTTATGGAAATAAGTATAAATGAGGTGTGAAGTTGTTCTGAAAGTGAGTGTTAAAAATAATCCTTATACTCAAATTGAAATCATTGTGTGAAAAATGAGGATGTTGTTTTGAAGTGAGGACACTAGTTGCAATACCGGAAAATTGGTACCTTGGTGAGAGAACAAAGAGGATAGGTGTCGGAGTGTGGTGAGTCTGTGTCATGGTCTGATCCCCATGAGCGAGCCTAATAGTGATAGCATGCATAAATCAATTTGAAAATAATCGAGATTGATAGTCAGATGATTGCAAAAGGATAAAATAAGGATACTCTTGTACAAAGATTTTATGGTGAGTCATAGTGCGTCGCTTGAGGACAAACAACGAATTTAAGTTGAGGGTGTTGATGTATCGTTGTTACATGGTACTTTCAATGCTTTTTCCTTAAGTTTAGTGTGTGTCTAAAGCCTTTTTGTATTGGTTTTAATGTAGTTTTCTCTTTGTTTGCAGGAAATCTGTCCAAAAGGAGAACGTGGGAGTATTGTGCTGAAAATTGCAGAAGTCGCGACCTACGGAGCCATCGCCGATCCATCGTGACCTCGACGGTCCGTAGGTGGCCACCGTCGTACGAAGGGAAAAGTTGCAAAATGAAGTTGGGGAATTTTGACTAAGTGTGGTGCTACGGAGGCTCTCGATTGACCGTCACAGCCACGACGGACCGTCCTGCATATCCGTCAAGGTTAACAGAAATTATCCCCAGTACCCATCTTCGAAAGATTCTAAGTATGGAGGAATGGAAGCCATCGACGGACCGTCATAGCCACGACTGACCGTCCTGCATGTCCGTCGATGGTAACAGAAAGTGGGTGAAGAAAGCAGCAGAAAATGAAGTTAAGTATGGCACGACGGAGGGCCTCGACGGTCCGTCGTGACTTCGACGGTCCGTCGCTCCAGTCGTCGATTCAGAGGCATTTTTGGGCAGATTTTCCTTAAATAGATTTACCTCTTTTATTAGGATTATAGTATTATAAATACTTGTAAAAACCTCGTTTTTGGGGTTAGACTCTTGGATATTTTTAGTTTTATTGTTCTAAGTGTTGAATTTTGGGATTATGGGAAATTACTTTATTTTTCGGAATCGTTTGTTGCAAGTTTTTGATTAATTCAAATAATTTTCTGGATTTTCTTCAATCTCATCAAACTAAGTGCATGAATTCTTATCTAATTAATATGAATTGTGTGATTATTAACATGGGTAACTAAACTCCATAGCTAGGGTTATGGGAACCATGGGTAAATAACAAGGTAAAACCTAGCTAAAATAACAATTCTCAAATAGTGTCTTGCGTGTATTGATAATTCTTTCGTTTAGAAGTCTTTTTAACAAGTGTACATGTTAGAACTCGCCTTATTGCTACTTGCCGGAGTGAAATTTCCTAGTTTCTACACCAAGGAATTAGGGATACGTAACTTACCATTTTGCATGCAAGATATTAGGAAAGGATTGTTATAGCTAGAATTATCGAGTTATGAACCTATGGGGAACACTTAAGCCCTAGTTACTTTCATTACTTGATAAAAATCAAATCTTTGAATTTGTCACTTATTTACTTAGAAATAGCTAATTACATTTGTTATTTAAAACCCCCTTTTTATTATTTGTTTTCGGAAAGGACTTGACTAAATAGAAGTAATAGTAGGTTAAAGTTAAGTCTAAATCATTTTCCTCGTGGGATCGACCCCAACATCATAGTTGGGTTCTTTACTTGATACGATCGCTTATACTTCTTTTCAAGAAGTAAATTTGAGCGTATCAATTCTCGTGGGTACGGGTATGGGACTCTACCTATTGATTCCCATGAGATGAGGTCCCAATTACCAAGTGGTATGTAGAGGGAAATACCTATCTCTTAGTTCTTGAAGTATGTTACCCCCATAGGAAGACTAGCTAGTGGATCCACCTAAAAAGCTACATTTATGTTTGGTTTTATCTTGGCCGGTAGACCACCGTCCATCAGTGTAAAGTTTTACAACACCGGATTCCAAACTTAGCTCATGTGGTCTACGTCATTTAAGGTGAGTGTTTGCTAAACTAAAATAAATTAATGATGTATAAAGTAACTAAAGTGACTTAAGGGGTTTGACTTAGCTTAGGTAGGGATGTGGGACTCTACCTATGCCTTGCACTAGTTTGCCTTGATAGGAGCTTTAGGAGGTTAATATTATGTATGTATATGATGATAAATGCAAATGATCTTATATGATAATTATGATGCTTATGAACATGTAATTGGTCTTTATTGCTAAAGTATGAACCTTTGTATACTTGGAAGCTATGTTATATGAAGTGGGTTACTATTTATGGTTCTTATTGGGTTACTTGATTGAGTAAGGTTATGGGGCTTTGCTTGATCATTGCACTTGTTGACTTTATGAGGATTTATGATTAGTTGTCTTGCTTTGCTATTTACATGATGAACTCTTATTCATACTTGTGATGTTATTACTTGGTGATAGAGTTATAGGAGATTATGGGTTCAAGTATGTTGATATGCATATAGTTTGCTTTGACTTGTTGAACATTTCTAAATGATTGGTATGGTTTGTTTTGATTGTGCATAAACCTTTAAAGAGGTAAGATGGCATGATTTAGCTAAATGTCCCCTTTTAGCATGCTTTGTTCTTATATGTGCATATGGTCTCATACTTAGTACATGTGGCGTACTAACCCCATTTTATCCTTTTTTTCCCACATTTTAGGTTTCGGTCGTTAAGGGTTTGTTCGAAGCGACTTGAAGGAGGGTTGGATATTCTCTACCATCCAAGTGGGTAGATCCTCATTTCCGAGGGCAATGCCAATATCTAGCTACGTATTTGATTAGTTCTTAGACACTTATGTTTACTCTATCTTTCATTTGAGTACAATTTGTATAAGCCTATATGTGGCTTCTTGGTATTGATGTAGGGCTATGCCCAAATTGATATGATCGTTTTAGATGGTTATAAGATGAGACAAATTTGAGACTCTATTGTATGTTATATATATATATATATATATATATATATATATATATATATATATATATATATATATATATATATATATATATGTATATATGATGCACTAAAAATAGAAGACTATGTAATCTTCATATACGAAGGGTCTATGTATACTCGATATAACTATATGTATGTGTATGTAGAGGTCTATGTAAACCTCAATGTAGAATTTTCAAAAGTTTAAATTCTTCCGTATTTTTGACTCATGAATGCAATGATGAAAACTAAGGGGCTAGTCTTAGTCCTCAAAGAGGACGACGACGCGGTTACATCTAAGGGGGTAAACCCGGATGTGACAAACTTGGTATGAGAGCATGAGGTTAAGTATCTTTGATAATGATGTCTCTCTCAACCACGTCTATGTAGATTCTTTTTAATAATTGTGAAACGCGCCACACTTATGGAAAGGAAGCTATATGATGCTTAGGAACCTCTCTCTTATATTGGAAATCCAATATCGTGCCTCTAGAGTAACTATTGTATGCTTTTACCTAAACCTTGTATTTTTGTTATAGGCAATGAATACTCGGAGGAATGCGGCTCAAAGACTTGAGGAAGAGGTTGCTAATGCGGGAGCTCCTCCCCATGGTGATCAAGATCCTCCTCTTGAAGAAGAAGCTAATGTTGAACAAGTTTTGGACAATCCTCCACCTTTGGCGGAAGGTGAAATAAGGGCTATCCTCATCCAAATAGCCCAAGCCATTACTACTCAAGCTCAAGCCGCTACTATTCAAGCCCAAGCCATGACGGCCCAAGCTAATCTGGAGGCCGTACCCCGAGCTCATCAACAAGTCACTACCATGGCATCCTGTTTAACAGACTTCACTAGGATGAATCCTCCCACTTTATATGGATCTAAGGTTGAAGAAGACCCCCAAGAGTTTATTGATGAAGTCTACAAGATACTCTTTTCTATGGGGTTGTCTTCTAGTGAGAAGGACGAGTTGGTCACTTATCAACTCAAAGATGTGGCTCAAACTTGGTAAGTGCAATGGAGGGACAATAGGCCTCTTAGGTGTGGTCCAGTGACTTGGGAGATCTTCAAGAAGGCATTCCTTGATGGTTTTTTCCTAGGGAGATGAGGGAACCTAACGTGGTGGAGTTCATCAACCTTCGTCAAGGAGGTATGAGTGTTCTGGAGTACTCCATGAAATTTACTCAATTTTCATAATATTCTCCTTCTTTGGTTTTTGAACCTAGAGATGAAAGTAGTCGTGTTGTGACGGGGGTGTCGGAAGACTTGTAAGAGGAGTGTCATTCGTCTATGCTACATGACAACATGAACATTTCTCGTCTTATGGTGTATGCTAGACAAGTGGAGGAGGCAAGGGCTAGGAGGAAGAGTAGAGATGCTAAGATGGCAAGATCCTTTGAAGGTGGTTAAAAATAGGCTTGAGATTAAAGACAAGCCTAGGTTCAAGAAGAGGTTCTCTAATCAATTTCTATCCAAGTTCCCTAAGGCTCGTGATGAAAAGGTGGCTAAACCTAGAGCTCAAAAGGGAAGGAGTGGGAACTCACCGAATGAGAAGCCTCCATGTGCTAAGTGTGGAAAAGGTCATTTTGGTGAATGTTTGATTGGAACGGGCAATTGTTTTGGTTGTGGTAAGAGTGGACACAAGGTTAGAGATTGTCCTAACATTAAGGGGCAAGAGAAGAGTGGGCAAGCAAGTGGTTCTAGTGATGCTCCAAAGAAGAGCCGTTTCTATGCTCTCTGCTCTAGGGGTGAACAAGAGACTTCTCCCGACGTGGTGACTGGTATGTTAAAAGTCTTCTCTATTGATGTATATGTCTTACTTGATCCCGGAGCTACTTTATCATTTGTTACCCCTCTAGTAGCTAAAAAGTTTGATACTTTACCCGATATCTTGCATGACCCCTTTTTAGTATCTACTCTGGTGGGTGAGTCGGTAGTTGCAAAGAGGGTATATAGAAATTGTCCTATCATGTTGCCCAATAGAGTTTCTAATGTAGATCTAGTAGAGCTAGATATGCTTGATTTTGATATCATTTTGGGTATGGATTAGTTACATTCTTGTTTTGCCACTATTGATTGTAGAATAAGGGTGGTGAGGTTTAATTTCCCAAATGAACCCGTTGTTCAGTGGAAGGGGGGGAAGTTCTATTCTTCGTATCATTTCTCATCTAAAAGCTTGCAAAATGATCTCTAAGGGTTGTCTATATCATATAGTGAGAGTCTAAGACCTTGACTCTAAAATTCCTCTTATTGAGACGGTCCCCGTAGTGAGTGAATTTCCAAAGGTTTTCCCTAATGACCTTTCCGGTATTCCTCCCATACGGGAAATTGATTTTGGTATCGATTTGCTATCGGAAACAAACCCCATTTCAATTCCTCCTAATCGGATGGCTCCGGCCAAATTGAAGGAGTTGAAGGCACAACTCAAATACTTGCTAGATACGGGCTTCATAAGGCCTAGTATTACTCCATGGGGTGCTCCAGTTTTGTTTGTGAAGAAGAAGGATGGGTCCTTGAGAATGTGTATTGGTTATCGCCAACTCAAAAAAGTCACTATTAAGAAGAAGTATCCTCTCCCTCAGATTGACGACTTGTTTGATCAACTCCAAGGGGCAAGCTACTTTTCAAAAATTGAATTGAGATCGGGGTATCACCAACTTAGGGTGAGAGATGAGGATGTACCAAAGATGGCATGTCGGACTAGATATGGCCTCTATGAGTTCTTAGTTATGTCCTTTGGTCTCACTAATGCTCCGGAGGCATTTATGGACCTAATGAATAGGGTGTTTCGAAGTTACCTAGACTCATTTGTCATTGTCTTCATTGACGACATCTTGGTATACTCAAAAAATGAGAGTGATCACATGGGTCATTTGAGGGTGGTATTTGTAACAACCTAATAATGACTATGCTAAGTAATGCTTAAACGTACCTAGAATGGCTAGATTAGATCGGGTTCACACAACTTGTTGCGCGTAGAACCAGACCTCAGAACCTATGCACTTGCCAAGCCAACCAACTTGGTGAATTTAGTTGAGCTATGCAAGGTGATAACCAACCATGTAGGGCACCCGAATTGAAGAGATTCACCCGGATGAGTTTTGCCAGACTTAAAAGGGGTAATCTTAGGTTTGGAGGGTCTAGGGGTAAAATGGTCTTTTCCAAGCTAGGGGTAGTATTGTAATTACCATAAGTATTTAATTAATTAATTAATTAATTTAAAGAGGAGGGGCAATTCGGGTAGGGTTGGCCGAATTTGACCCTTTTTCGCAAGTTAAGCTTCACCCGGGTTCGAGCCTTGGTGGAAGCGATATTTAGGTGGATTAAATTGATGATTATAATCTGATTTTGTAGGGGCTTTGTGGTCATTTCGCTCACCGTTTAATTTAAGAGAAGTCCTAATTTGACTAAGTCTCCACCTAATCTCCTAATCCTAAGCTAACTCTTTCTCACGTCTCTCTCTACTCTCACCTCACTTGCACGATCAGTATTCATAAAAAGAAAAGAACAGAACAAAAAAAATAAAGTTCATCAAGAACTTGAACGCTCAAACTCAAAAGCAAAATAAGCTTCAAAACAAAAAGCAAAAACCAAATGCTCGACGGATTATGCTTGTGATTTCGGTGGTGAGACGTCGGCTTAGTGGGGGGTTTTGGCAGCACATAAGAACATCTTTGAACGACTTCAGGTATGGTTTTTCTTCCCTTTTGGTCCCTTTCCCAAGAGACCCCTAAGGTTTAGACTATTCACAATTGAAAACTAAGGTTGTCCCCGTTCCATATCCCTGTCATTAGATCCTTTGAAAGATTCAAGTATGCGTTGGTATGACTTCTGGTAGATGATTTTAGGGATGGTTTTGATTACGTGTTTGAATGTGTATTCGGAATTATGTAGAAATGAAAGATGTGTTCCGAAAATGTGAAGTTCGTTAACTTGTTTGTGCATGTGTGTGCTGTGAATTAGCCACGGTTTAAAGCTTGATATTGACATGTTAAAATGTTATGAATTATGTGTGTGCGAATATGTTAAAAACATGATGTTCATATAAGCTCAAAGTTGCTTAATTGAATGATAATTCTTGACTGAAAGTAACCTTAAAAATGCACCAAAAGATCTCCCTAAAAACTACACGAAAGTTGTCCTAAATCTAACGCTTAAAGATTGAGAAAATGGACTGCAAAAAGGTGACCAAATTTCCAGGTTATGGAAATTTGGTTTCGGCCAAGCTTACCGTAAAAAATTGAGTGTTTTTTCTAAAAACAAATATGTATGAGGTCAGTGGGGATTGAACCCAAGACCTCACCATATACAAGTTATAAAAAATTAGATAATAAAAATGAAGTAAGGGGGATTAGAAATGGGGTAAAGCTCAAGTGAAAAGTTAGGAGAAAAATGAAAGAAAAATGAAATGAGGCGTGTGGGGTTCGAACCCACAACCTCTTGGATGGGTGAAGGAGAGAGGAGAAAAATGAAATAAATAAATAATAAAATGAGGTATGTGGGAATCGAACCCACAACCTCTCGGCCGAATGAAGCGAATTAAGGAGAAAAATAAAGTGGGGCTGTGGGGGTTCGATCCCACACCCTCTTGGTCTAAATGAAGGAATCAAGTAAAGAAAGAAAAAAAAGGAATGTGGGCGTGGGGATTCAATCTTGGGTCCCCCAGGCCGAAATATTTAAGACAAAAAAATAAGAAAAAGAAAGAAAGAAAGTGTAGGTGTGGGGATGGATCTCGGGTTCCCTAGCCATGACTTTTATGTCAACAAAAATTATAAAGAAAACTAACTAAGTGTTATACAAGGGATTTGAAATATGGTTCCCTTGCCCAATTCCGTATTCACACATAAGTCTTACGTAATTAAATAATTAATGAATGCTGCCTATGAGAATCAAAATTGAGACCTTTGCATACTTACACGATGCATAAGTCTTGTACCACATAATCTTGGGTAAATATGAATCACTTAAATGAACTATGAATGAAGCCTCATGGCTTGTGTGTATGGACTCATAAGTCCAGCATACGTTATAAAGTAAGTGAACCTAAGACGTTATGTGATGAACGATATGACCCTAGAAGGGTTAAGTAAGAGTGTAAAACACACTAAGAAAGGCCAAGTGCATTAGCAAATGATGAAATGAACATTCACGTAGAGGGGTGAGTAATTAAGAAGAGCAATTGTGCTAAAGCTAATGAATGTTGTGACAACATGATAAGAGGCTAATGTGAAAGATGATAGCCATCTCAAATTACCAAAACGTACTCACCTATGAGAGTGTAAAGTTAATGAAGAGACCAGTCTCTATGAACACTCTAATGAAAGCATTAAAGTTAATATATACTTAATACTAATGATGAGATGAGAAATCATCTAATGAGCTATGATGTCCTCATGCTAGAAGCCAGCTTCTATGATGTATGAGATGAATGTAATGGAACTTTATACTGAGCACCGATAGGCTAGCTATGAGTGGTGATTCCTTCTTTAGGGAAGGCAGAGGTTCGTGTAATTCTCATGAGATGAGACTGTCTGTCCAGACGGGTATGGGTCTCCTTATATCTCCTAGTCTTTGAACCTATACAGCCAACACAAGGATCTAGCAGGGTTCAATTCCCTATATACGCTAGCATGTTTTGGTTTCACTTTGGCCGGTGATTCCACCTCTTTTCGGTGTGGGGTAGACAAAGGATTTCATGGAGCTCACATGATCTATGTCAGTTAAAGTTAAAGTTCCCAAAGAAAGAATGAGGCCAGCCTCATGTAATGCACACAATGAAATGAACGATACCAAAGGTGTTTGGGTAGGATAATCAAAAGGTGAACTAGACTTATGTAATGACACTAGGTAATTCTTAGTCATTGCACAGTGAACCCAATGAGAGTCTTAAACTACATCCTAGGTATAGTTGGTGTTTACACTAGCCTATGAATGAAATGAAATGAAGTACGTATGAATGAATGAAGCAGACTCTGTGTTTGCTGAAGAAGGCTCCCTCTTTGAGGTCCCATATGTTGAGCCTTCATTTTGGGAAGTCCTAATGTTAAGTCCATGATTCCAAGGTCTCATGGCATATGAACGAATGAAATGAAATATGATATGTGCTACGTGCAATATGTTATGTGCTATATGCAATATGTTATGTATTGTATGCAATATGATACGTATGATGATGCATGTTATTCTCATGGCATGACTTTCCTAATCCAATTTTGGCAAGTCCACTGACTTAACTTTCCATAACTCATATCGTTAGGAGAGACCTATTCTAAATCATACATGTCCGTGGTGTGTGCTTGCATATACCTATATTTAGTACAAGTGTGTACTAATTCTAGACATTTATCTACTTTTAGGTGTAGGTGCAGCTGGAGGTTAGAGCTTACAAGTCGACGCAGAAGTTATCCGGACGTGGAGCTTTTATCCGAATTTGGTAGGCCCTCATGCTTTTGAGGATGCTTACTGATTTATTCTAGCATAGACGTAGGCATGAGCTAGTGGAGTATGTTCCACTAGCGTTTCTTTCGTTTTATCGGTGCCATTTTGGCAACTCTATATTTATAACTATATCTTTCATTTGATTATCTTGATTTAGATGGTTGTTATGAATGCTTATGAGTTTACATAGATAGTATTATGCGAGATCAATGTATTCCAATATAAAGTTTAAGTAAACAAAAGTTCAAATTTTCCGCTAAAATTAACCTAGATGAAGTAACGACGACGTATGTAGGCTTGTCTGCGACCTCTGAGAGGTCAACGACACCGGTCTCGTCTGGGTTCTAGATCCCGATTGTGACAAAGTTGGTATCAGAGCCAGGTTTAAATTCCAAGGATAATAAGTTCATATCAACCACATCGAGTAGTTTCTAAGTTATGGTAGTGAAGTGCACCACTATCATGAATTAGAGACTGCATGATGCGTAGGAAAATTTCCCTTCTTCTGATCTTATCGTGCTTTCCTTAATGTCTGATTTCTTGGTGTTATGAGCGTATCTAACATCAATGTGTGCAGACCTTGTTGAGTTACCCATGAATGACTTCGATATTATACTTGGTATGGACTGGCTCCATAAATTTTATGCCTTCATGGATTGCCGTAGTAGGGTTGTGAGATTCTGTTTCCCTAATGAAGTAGAGCTGGTCTGGGAGAGGTACAATTTGAGTCTTTCAAGTCCCTTGATTTCGAACCTAAAAGCTAATAAAATGATGTGCAAGGGATTGTTATGCCACCTTATGAGTGTCAATGTTCTGGATCATGACATTCCTTCCATATAATCTGTGCCTATAGTGAATGAGTTCCAATATGTTTTCCCCGATGATTTGTCTGGAGTCCCTCCCCCTCGACAGATTGATTTTGGTATCGACCTAGATCCCAATACCAAACTGATTTCAATTCCTCCCTACAGAATGGCTCCAGCTGAACTCAAAGAGTTGAAGCTGCAGTTAAAAGATCTCACTGATAAGGGCTTCATCCAGCCGAGCATATCCCCTTGGGGCGCTCTAGTGTTGTTTGTGAAGAAGAAGGATGGAACCCTTAGAATGTGTATCGATTATCGGCAGCTCAACAAAGTCATTATAAAGAACAAGTATCCACTTCCCAGAATAGATGACTTATTTGATCAGCTCCAAGGGTCTAGTTTATTCTTGAAGATTGATCTTCGTTCTGGGTATCATCAGCTTAAGGTTAGGGATGAAGATATCCCAAAGACAGCCTTTCGTACCTGTTATGGTCATTATGAGTTCCTAGTCATGTCATCTGGTCTCACTAATGCACCAACTGCATTTATGGACCTCATGATCCGAGTCTTCCGTGAATACCTTGATTCTTTCGTCATAGTATTCATTGATGACATCCTCATCTACTCTATGACAAAGGAAGAGCATGAACATCATTTGAGACTAACCTTGCAGGTACATAGACAACATCAGTTGTATGCCAAATTTAGCAAGTGTGAATTCTGGCTTAGATCAGTGACCTTCCTGGGTCATGTTATGTCCGATCAGGGTGTTGAGGTAGACCCCAGGAAGACCGAGGCTGTTAAGAACTAGCCAAGACCTCTTACTCCCACCGATATCCGTAGCTTTCTGGGATTGGTTGGTTACTACCGCAGGTTCGTGGAGGGTTTTTCTTCCATTGCTTCCCCACTGACAGCTTTGACTAAGAAGAAAGCCAAGTTCGAATGGGCAGAGACTTGTGACAAGAGTTTCCAGGAGTTCAAGGACGGACTCACTTCAGCCCCAGTGCTTACGTTACCTAAATGTGGCGAGAATTACACTATTTATTGTGACGCATCTAGGGTTGGTTTGGGTTGTTTTCTTATTCAGGGTGGTAAGGTGATAGCCTATGCGTCCAGACAGCTCAAGGTTCATGAGAAATATTATCCCACTCATGACCTGGAGTTGGCAGCTGTGGTGTTTGCATTGAAGCTGTGGAGGCATTACTTGTACGGAGTGCACGTGGATGTGTTCACAGACCACAAGAGTCTCCAGTACGTGTTCACACAGAGGGAGTTGAATCTACGTCAGCGGAGATAGTTGGAGCTGTTGATGGACTATGATAAGAGTGTCCACTACCATCCAGGGAAAGCAAATGTTGTAGTTGATGCTTTGAGAAGGTTGAGCATGAGGAGTACAACCCACGTTGATGATGGGAAGAAGGAGTTGGTGAAGGATGTACACAGACTGGCCAGACTGGGTGTACGGTTGATGGCTTCTACTAGCGGGGGTGTTTCAGTTTATCCTAGTTCTGAATCATCCTTGGTAGTTGAAGTCAAGAAGGGTCAGCACCTTGATCCTGTTTTGATGGAGTTGAAGGACTCAGTGCTGATAAAGATAAATGAGTCCTTTGCTTTGAGAGGTGACGGCATACTTAGGTACCAGGACAGGCTGTGTGTACCAGATGTGGATGATTTGCAGACCAAGATTGTTGCAGAGGCCCATAGTTCCAGGTATTCGATACATCTAGGTTCCACCAAGATGTATCATGACCTCAAGCAGATCTATTGGTGGGATGGCATGAAGAAGGAAAATGCTGAGTATGTGGCCAAGTGTCCTAATTGTCAGCAGGTTAAGGCGGAGCACCTTAAGCCTAGTGGTCTCACTCAAATGATTGAGGTTATGACTTGGAAGTGGGAGGCCATTAACATGGACTTCGTGGTTGGTCTTTCGAGGACTAGGAGACAGCATGACTCCATATGGGTTATTGTGGACAGGATGACTAAGTCTGCCCACTTTATCCCTGTGAAGTCTACTTACAGGGCCGAGTATTATGCGAGACTCTATATTGATGAGATTGTGAAGTGGCGTGGGATTCATTTGTCTATCATTTCAGATAGAGGAGCTCAATTCACTTTGCATTTCTGGAGATCCTTCCAGAAGAGCTTAGGCACGTAGGTAAGGCTCAGTATTGCCTTCCATCCTCAAACAGATGGGCAGATAGAGCGCACCATTTAGACATTGGAGGACATGTTGAGGGCGTGTGTGATCGACTTCAGAGGTAATTGGGATAACCATATGCCATTGATAGAGTTCTCGTAAAATAACAGCTATCACTCCAGCAGTGGGTTGGCACCGTTTGAGGCACTGTATGGTAGGAGGTGTAGGTCTCCAGTTGGGCGGTTTGAGGTTGGAGAGTCATCCATTTCGGGTCCAGAGATCATTCACGAGGACTTAGAGAAGATCAGAGTGATTAGAGACAGTTGGCTACTGCTTACAGTCGGCAGAAGTCTTATGCAGATAACAAGAAGCGGCCCTTAGAGTTTGATGTTGGTGACCAAGTATACTTGAAGATATCACCCATGAAGGGGGTGATGAGGTTTGGCAGGAAGGGGAAGTTGAGTCCGAGGTACGTTGGGCCATACGAGATTCTACAGCGTGTGGGTGAGGTGGCCTATGAGTTGGCGTTGCCTGCGGAGCTAGCTTCTGTTCATCCTGTCCTTCATGTCTCTATGTTAAAGAAGTGCCTTGGTGATCCAGCATTGATTTTGCCTGTTGAAGGTTTGGGGTTGATGAAGACTTGTCCTATGAGGAGGTTCCTGTTGAGATTTTAGACCGGCAGGTAAAACAGCTGAGAAACAAGGAGGTTGCCACAGTGAAGGTATTGTGGAGGAACCATCTTATTGAGGGTGCTACGTGGGAGGCCGAGGCTGATATGAGATCCCGCTATCCTCATCTTTTCAGCTCTTGAGGTTAGACTTCATACTCTTAAGTCTAAGTTTCCTTGTCTCCTCTATTCTTTGTTGATATTGCTTGACTGTGTAAAGTACTTATGTTATTATATGACTGGAATTGTATGAGATAATTAGAAGTGTCATTCGGGGACGAATGTTCCCAAGGGGGGGATAATGTAACAACGTGAAAATGACTATGCTAAGTAATGCTTAAACGTACCTAGAATGCCTAGATTAGACCGGGTTCACACGACTTGTTGCTTGTAGAACCAGACCTCAGAACCTATGCACTAGCCAAGCCAACCAACTTGGTGAGTTAGTTGAGCTAGGCAAGGTGAGAACCAACCATGTAGCGAACCCGAATTGAAGAGATTCACCCGGAGAGTTTTACGTGACTTAAAAAGGGTAATCTTAGGTTTGGAGGGTCTAGGGGTAAAATGGTCTTTTCCAAGCTAGGGGTAGTATTGTAATTACCCTAAGTATTTAACTAATTAATTAATTAACTAATTTAAAGAGGAGGGGCAATTCGGGTAGGGTTGGCCGAATTTGACCCTTTTTCGCAAGTTAAGCTTCACCCGGGTTCGAGCCTTGGTGGAAGCGACATTTAGGTCGATTAAATTGATGATTATAATCTGATTTTGTAGGGGCTTGGTGGTCATTTCGCTCACCCTTTAAAAAAATCAGATTTTATTAATTTAAGAAAAGTCCTAATTATACTCAGTCTCTACCTAATTTTCTAATTCTAAGCTAACTCTTTCTCACGTCTCTCTCTACTCTCACCTCCTTGCACGATCAGTATTCATAAAAAGAAAAGAACATAACAAAAAAAAAATTCATCAAGAACTTGAACGCTCAAACTCAAAAGCAAAATAAGCTTCAAAACGAAAAGCAAAAAACAAATTCTCAACGGATTGTGCTTGTGATTTCGGTGGTGAGACGTCGGCTTAGTGGGGGGTTTTGGAAGCACATAAGAACATCTTTTAATGACTTCAAGTATGGGTTTTCTTCCCTCTTGGTCCCTTTCCCAAGAGATCCCTAAGGTTCAGACTATTCACAATCGAAAACTAAGGTTGTCCCCGTTGCATGCCCCTGTCATTAGATCCTTTGAAAGATTCAAGTATGTGTTGGTATGACTTCTGGTAGATGATTTTAGGGTTGGTTGTGATTACGTGTTTGAATGTGTATTCGGAATTATGTCGAAATAAAAGAGGTGTTCCAAAAATGTGACGTTCGTTAACTTTTTTGTGCATGTGTGCTGTGAATTAGCCACAGTTTAAAGCTTGATATTGACATGTTAAAATGTTATGAATTATGTGTGTGCGAAAATGTTAAAAACGTGATGTTCATATGAGCTCAAAGTTGCTGAATTGAATAATAATTCTTGAATGAAAGTAACCTTGAAAATGCACCAAAAGATCTCCCTAAAAACTATACGAAAGTTATCCTAAATCTAACGTTTAAAGATTGAGAAAATGGACTGCAAAAAGGTTACCAAATTTCCAGGTTTTTGAAATTTGGTTTCAGCCAAGCTTACTGTAAAAATTTGAGTTTTTTTTTTTGAAAAATAAAATGTATGAGTTCAGTGGGGATTGAACCCAAGACCTCAACATATACAAGTTATAAAAAATTAGATAATAAAAATGAAGTAAGGGGGATTCGAAATGGGGTAAAGCTCAAGTGAAAAGTTAGGAGAAAAATGAAAGAAAAATGAAATGAGGCGTGTGGGGTTCGAACCCACAACCTCTTGGATGGGTGAAGGAGAGAGGAGAAAAATGAAATAAATAAATAATAAAATGAGGTATGTGGGAATCGAACCCACAACCTCTCGGCCGAATGAAGCAAATTAAGGAGAAAAATAAAGTGGGGATGTGGGGGTTCGATCCCACACCCTCTTGGTCTAAACGAAGAAATCAAGTAAAGAAAGAAAAAAAAGGAATATGGGCGTGGGGATTCGATCTTGGGTCCCCCAGGCCAAAATATTTAAGACAAAAAAATCAAGAAAAAGAAAGAAAGAAAGTGTAGGTGTGGGGTGGATCTCGGGTTCCCTAGCCATGACTTTTATGTCAACAAAAATTATAAAGAATACTAACTAAGTGTTATACAAGGGATTTGAAATAGGGTTACCTTGCCCAATTCCGTATTCACACATAAGTCTTACGTAATTAAATAATTAATGAATGCTGCCTATGGGAATCAAAATTGAGACCTTGGCATACTTACAAGATGCATAAGTCTTGTACTACATAATCTTGGGTAAATATGAATCACTTAAGTGAACTATGAATGAAGCCTCATGGCTTGTGTGTATGGAATCATAAGTCCAGCATACGTTATAAAGTAAGTGAAGCTAAGACGTTATGTGATGAATGATATGCCCCTAGAAGGGTTAAGTAAGAGTGTAAAACACACTAAGAAAGGCCAAGTGCATTAGCATATGATGAAATGAACATTCACGTAGAGGGGTGAGTAATTATGAAGAGCAATTGTGCTAAAGCTAATGAATGTGGTGACAACATGATAAGAGGCTAATGTTAAAGATGAGAGCCATCTCAAATGAGCCTAAGTAAATGTTACCAAAACGTACTCACCTATGAGAGTGTAAAGTTAATGAAGAGACCAGTCTCTATGAACACTCTAATGAAAGTATTAAAGTTAATATATACTTAATACTAATGATGAGATGAGAAATCATCTAATGAGCTATGATGTCCTCATGCTAGAAGCCAGCTTCTATGATGTATGAGATGAATGTAATGGAACTTCATATTGAGCACCGATAGGCTAGCTATGAGTGGCAATTCCTTCTTTCGGGAAGGCAGAGGTTCATTTAATTGTCATGAAATGAGATTGTCCGTCCAGACAGGTATGGGTCTCCTTATATCTCCTCTTTGAACCTATGCAGCCAACATAGGGATCTAGCAGGGTTCAATTCCCTATATACGCTAGCATGTTTTGGTTTCACTTTGGCCAGTGATTCCACCTCTTTTCGGTGTGGGGTAGACAAAGGATTTCATGGAGCTCACATGATCTATGTCGGTTAAAGTTAAAGTTCCCAAAGAAAGAATGAGGCCAGCCTCAAGTAATGCACACAATGAAATGAACGATACCAAAGGTGTTTAGGTAGGATAATCAAAAGGTGAACTAGACTTATGTAATGACACTAGATCATTCTTAGTCATTGCACAGTGAACCCAATGAGAGTCTTAAACTACATCCTAGGTATAGCTGGTGCTTACACTAGCCTATGAATGAAATGAAATGAAGTACGTATGAATGAATGAAGCAGACTCTATGTTTGCTAAAGAAGGCTCCCTAGTTGAGGTCTCATATGTTAAGCCCTAATTTTGGGAAGTCCTAATGTTAAGTCCATGATTTCAAGGTCTCATGGCATATGAATGAATGAAATTAAATATGATATGTGCTATATGCAATATGTTATGTGTTACATTCAATATGTTATGTGTTGTGTGCAATATAATACGTATGATGATGCATGTTACTCTCATGGCATGACTTTCCTAATCCAATTTTGGCAAGTCCACTGACTTGACTTTCCATAACTCATATCGTTAGGAGAGAGCTATTCTAAATCATGCATGTCCGTGGTGTGTGCTTGCATATACACATACTTAGTACAAGTGTGTAATAATTCCATACATTTATCTACTTTTAGGTGCAGGTGCTGCTGGATGTTAGAGCATATGAGTTGACGCAGAAATTATCTGGACGTGGAGCTTTCATCCGGATTTGGTAGGCTCTCATGTTTTCGAGGATGCTTACTGATTTATTCTAGCGTAGATGTAGGCATGAGCTAGTGGAGTATGTTCCACTAGTGTTTCTTTCGAATTTACTTTCAGACGTTTTATTGGTGCCATTTTGGCAACTCTATATTTATGACTATATCTTTCATTTGATTATCTTGATTTATATGGTTGTTGTGAATGCTTATGAGTTTACGTAGATAGTATTATGCGAGATCAATGTATTCCAATAAAAAGTTTAAGTAAACAAAAGTTCAAATTTTCTGCTAAAATTAACCTAGATGAAGTAACGACGGCGTATGTAGGCTTGTCTGCGACCTCTAAGAGGTCAACGACGCCGGTCTGGTCTGGGGTCTAGATCACGGTCGTGACAGTATTGCAAACCCTTAAAGAACATCTATTGTTTGCCAAGTATAGCAAATGTGAGTTATGGTTAAGGTCGGTGGCATTTATTGGTCATATCATCTCTAGTGAAGGAGTTGAGATTGATCCAAGGAAAACGGAGGCGGTGAGAAGTTGGCCTAGACCATTGACTCCAACCGACATTAGGAGTTTCTTGGGTCTAGCGGGTTACTATCGGAGGTTTGTGAATGGTTTTGCGTCCATAGCATCTCCCTTGACTATGTTGACCCAAAAGAGTAAGAAGTTTGAGTGGTCGGAGGCATGTGAAAAGAGCTTCCAAATCTTGAAAGATAGGCTTACTTCCGCTCCGGTGTTGACTTTACCGGAGTGTACAAAGGGTTCCGTTGTGTGTTGTGATGCATGCCAAGTGGGTTTGGAGTGTGTGCTTATGCAACTTGGCAAAGTTATTGCCTATGCTTCTAGGCAACTTAATATGCATCAGAGAAACTATCCAACTCATGACCTTGAGTTAGCGGCGGTGGTGTTTGCCTTGAAAATATAGAGGCATTACTTGTACAGTGTCCATATTGATGTCTTCACCGACCATAACAGTCTCCAATATGTGTTTTCCCAAAGGGAGTTGAATCTCCGACAAAGAAGGTGGTTAGAATTGTTGATATATTACGACATGAGTGTCCTCTATCACCCCGGCAAGGCCAATGTGGTTGCGGATGCCCTAAGTCGTATGACAATGGGTAGTGTGTCTCACATATATGAAGTCCAGAAAGACCTAGTAAAAGATGTTCATAGGTTGGCTAGGTTGGGTCTGAGGTTGGAAGACTCTTAGAATGGTGTTGTGTTGGTTCGACATAACTCCAAGTCATCTTTGGTGATTGAGGTGAAGTCCAAACAACACTTTGATCAACCATTGATGGAATTGAAAGTGTCGGTTCTCGGTAAGCTAAATGAATCATTCTCCTTAGGAGGGGATGATGTTTTGAGGTACCAAGGGAGATTGTGTGTTCTCGAGGTAGATGGGTTGAGAGACTGGATCCTTGAGGAAGCCCATAGGTCCCGCTACTCCATTTATCCGGGTGCCACAAAGATGTACCATGACCTTAAGGAAACTTATTGGTGGGAAGGTTTGAAGAAAGACATAGCGGAATTTGTTACTAAGTGTCCAAATTGCCAACAAGTGAAGGAAGAACATCTAAAGTCGGGTGGCTTACTACAATAAATCTAAATTCCTACTTGGAAGTGGGAAGACATCAATATGGATTTTGTGGTAGGTTTGCCTCAGACCCAAAAGCAATATGATTTCATATGGGTGGTGGCTGATAGGTTGACCAAGTCCGCTCACTTTATTCCCGTCAAGTCTACTTATTCGGCGGAAGATTATGCTAAAATCTTCATAGATGAGATTGTGTGTCGCCATGGTATTCCGTTATCCATCATATAGGATAGGGGTGCACAATTCACATCTAGGTTTTGGAGGTCGTTTCAAGAAGGGTTGGGTACTAAGGTGAAGTTGAGTACCGCTTTTCATCCCCAAACGGATGGTTAAGCAGAACGTACTATTCAAACCCTTGAGGATATGCTTAGAGATTATGTCATCGATTTCAAAATGAGTTGGGATAAGCACTTGACTTTGGTAGAGTTTGCTTACAATAATAGTTTCCATTCATCCATTTCCATGGCTCCCTATTAAGCCTTGTATGGTAGGAGGTGTAGGTCTCCTATTGGGTGGCTTAAAGTTGGTGAGTCTTTGATTCTTGGTCCCGATTTGATTTATAAGACTTTGGAAAAAGTTCATATTATAAGAAATTACTTGCAAATGGCCTATAGTCGGAGGGATCTTGAGTTTGAAGAAGGTGATAAGGTGTATTTGAAAATTTCACCTATGAAGGGGGTTATTAGATTTGGCAAGAAAAGGAAGTTAAGTCCTCGTTATGTGGGTCCCTATGAAATATTGCAAAGGGTTGGTAAGGTTGCCTATGAGTTGAGGTTGCCTAGTGACTTGGCTTCGGTTCATCCGGTTTTCCATGTTTCCATGCTTAAGAAGTGTGTCGGTGATCCCGAATCCATTCTTCCTATTGAGGGTCTTGGTGTGAAGGATAACCTCTCTTATGAGGAGGTTCCGCTTCAAATTCTTGATAGGCAAGTGAAAAGGTTGAGGAACAAAGAGGTGGTATCCGTAAAAGTGTTATGGAAAAATCACCTAGTTGAGGGTGCAACATGGGAGGTCGAGGCCGACATGAAGTCCCGTTACCCTCATATTTTTTATAATTAAGGTTAGTCATTCTTTTTAATAATATAAATATGACTAGAAATTGAAGTTTCTTGATTTTTGAGTGAAGTTTTGTAAAATGTGCATTTTTTTTAATACTTAAGAGTGAAGTTAGAGTGATCTGTGCCTTTGAACTTGAAATTTTGCTTTTGGCTTGTTTTGAGTTTTGTAGTGCATTTTGACATAGTGAGTCTATATGAAATAATGTATGGCATGTTGATAAGTTGAACTTGATTCTAATTGACTCGTGTATATCATGTTGAGCTCATATTATTGTTGTGAGAAGAAAATGCCTATGAGGTAATGTTTGACTATCATATTTGGTAATTGATGTTTTGAATTGCCTTGATTGAAATGATATGTATTATGTTGTATTGCATTAATGTTGGTTGGGCTTCTAGTCTTGAGTTTATTCCTTCCTTCAAAAGAATTTTAGTGTCATTCGGGGACGAATGTTCCTAAGGGGGGGATAATGTAACACTTCAAAAATCCAAGACGTATCGTAAAGCCTAGCATAGGTGTCATGAAGTCTAGACACTGTTTTTAAGGTTATTTTAAGGAATATAGGTCATTTAGGAAGTTTAGAAACAAAAATGTCCAAGAATGTCCATGACATTCGGAAGTTTGTTCAAAGAGGTACTAGCATGCCTTAGCCTATTTGACTAGCTTTTAGGAGTCGGAAATTCATGAAAAATGGTGAAAGGGTAAATAATAGGTGTTTAAGTTAATTCATAGTTGAAATGTCCGGGTACGACTCCCCAAGGACCAACCAAGAGCCCTTGAGGAGGACCCTTGCGTGTTGGAGACAACACTGCCTTGGCAGTGTATACCAACGAAATGCAGAAGACGGCTGGTGTGTTGATCGACGTGGCATCTATGCCAACCATCGTCCCACACTTAGACAAAATGGTAAATCCCTCGCCTGGACAAGTCTCTGACCAAGACGACGGTTGTGCAGGACGGAGGGGGGACCAACCGTCGACTCACAGACGGCCTGTCGACGGGGTTCCACCTGTGAGGGCCATGTTTTTCCTGCACGTTTTTAAATTGATTATTCTAATTAGTAAGGGGTTAGGTGGTTAATTAGGGGATTAAGGGGGTCTAATTAAGTTATTTAACCTCCCATATAAAGGCCTCAACCCCATTAAAATAATTAGAACTCTTAAAACAATTCCTCTACCTTCTTTCTTCTTTCTCTCTCTATTGGAAGACACCATTGAAGACTAAGCTAAGGAATGGATTTGGGGGCTGGAAAGGGAAGATTTCATCTTTAAATCCTTTTCAAAACGTTAAGGTATGGGATCTATTCACCTTTGATACCTCTTTCCTCAAAGGGTTCATTCAAAGTATTTCCAGAACTTGAGTTTTTCAAGTGGGTTTCATCTAATCTCGAAATTGAAGTTATGAATTGAGTTTTTGATGTTTTCTTTAGGTTATATTAAATAGATTAACATGTATTTTAAATTTATTATGATAATCGTTGATGGTTTGGTCTAAGTTTAAGAACATCATCCTCAACCCCTAACCCTAGGTTGTGATCTTGACCTATATTGTATTATGATCATTCAATTGACTTGGTTATTGATTAGATTACTATCCTATTGTGTTATTATGAATAAATTAAGATGAATTATAGGTCTATCATGCTAGTTCTTGAGATGTGATTTAGGTTATGAAGTATATTGTGAAATTGACCTAAGTATCTTGTCTTAAACTATGATCTAGTGTTGAATTGTGTTATAGTGATGCAATTGGCCTTGTTATCTTATTTGTTATCATTTTGTGATGTTGTTACTCCCCTAATTGGGTTGATTATTGGTTGATGGTAAGACCTTAGTCAAGAATTTTGAAGGAGACTTGGTAAGTCTTATGATCCATATACTTTACTTCAATTTATGGTGAATTGTGATTAAGCCATGATGTTGTATTGGAGTGTGCCTTGATTAGGTTTGATAGGGTGGTATGATGTTGAATTGAAATGTCTTGTCTATGGTTGTAAGGTTGATTAAGGTGAAAGGTTATGAGGGTGTAGATAACTACCAATATGTCTTATTATGAATTAACATGTAAATGTGTTGACCTTACTTATATGGATTGTGATGAGAGTACTATATTCATGCAATTCATATTGACCTATGATGATTATGATTATACAAGGGCTAGACACTATGACCTAAACTAAGCTACTATTGATAACTAAAGATTAAAGACATTTCAATAAAGGGATTTAGCTTAACACCGAGTGAACTTGACAATGGGAGGTGATGGCTTTCCAATAGAGGAAGAGTTACCCTATAGTTCTATATGTGATGTTGACTCCCCTTTGAGGAATACTCATTTCATTGATTCCCATGAGATGAGGCCCCAATCACCAAGTGGTATGTAGAGGGAAATACATATCTCTTTGTTCTTGAACTATGTTGCCCCCATAGGAAGACTAGCTAGTGGATCCACCTAGAAAGCTACATTTATGTTTGGTTTTATCTTGGCCGGTAGACCACCGTCCATCAGTGTAAATTTTTACAACACCGGATTCCAAACTTAGCTCATGTGGTCTATGTCATTTAAGGTGAGTGTTTGCTAAACTAAAATAAAGTAATGATGTATAAAGTAACTAAAGTGACTTGAGGGGTTTGACTTAGCTTAGGTAGGGGTATGGGACTCTACCTATGCCTTGCACTAGTTTGCCTTGATAGGAGCTTTAGGAGGTTAATATTATGTATGTATATGATAATAAATGCAAATGATCTTATATGATAATTATGATGCTTATGAACATGTAATTGGTCTTTATTGCTAAAGTATGAACCTTTGTGTACTTGGAAGCTATGTTATGTGAAGTGGGTTACTATTTATGGTTCTTATTGGGTTACTTGATTGAGTAAGGTTATGGGGCTTTCCTTGATCATTGCACTTGTTGACTTTATGAGGATTTATGATTAGTTGTCTTGCTTTGCTATTTACATGATGAACTCTTATTCATACTTGTGATGTTATTACTTGGTGATAGAGTTATAGGAGATTATGGGTTCAAGTATGTTGATATGCATATAGTTTGCTTTGACTTGTTGAACATGTCTAAATGATTGGTATGGTTTGTTTTGATTGTGTATAAGCCTTTAAAAAGGTAAGATGGCATGATTTAACTAAATGTCCCCTTTTAGCATGCTTTGTTCTTATATGTGCATATGGTCTCATACTTAGTACATGTGGCTTACTAACCCCATTTTATCCTTTTTTTCCCAAACATTTTAGGTTCCGGTCGTTAAGGGTTCGTTCGAGGCGACTTGAAGGAGGCTTGGATATTCTCTACCATCCAAGTGGGTAGGTCCTCATTTTCGAGGGCGATGCCAATATCTAGCTACGGATTTGATTAGTTCTTAAGACACTTATGTTTACTCTATATTTCATTTGAGTACAATTTTTATAAGCCTATATGTGGCTTCTTGGTATTGATGTAGGGCTATGACCAAATTGATATTTGATCGTTTTAGATGGTTATGAGATGAGACGACTTTGAGACTCTATTATATGTTATATATATATGATGCAATAAAAGTAGAAGATTATGTAATCTTCATATACAAAGGGTCTATGTATACTCGATATAACTATATGTATGTGTATGTAGAGGTCTATGTAAACCTCAATGTAGAATTATTATAAGTTGAAATTCTTCCGTATTTTTGACTCATGAATGCAATGATGAAAACTAAGGGGCTAATCTTAGTCTTCAAAGAGGACGACGACGCCGATTACGTCTAGAGGGGTAAACCCGAATGTGACAGGGCTCAAATAATTTCTCTAAGTGTTGGTCGACGGTTGGCAACGACGCCCCGTCGATCCACACACGGATCGTCGACTGCTTCTCGTGGGTGCTGATACGCTCAAATTATACTTCCCTAAAGAAGTATAAGCGGTCGTATCAATTAAAGAACCCAATTATTAGGTTGGGGTCGATCCCATGAGGAAAATGGTTTAGACTTAACTTTAATCTACGATTACGTCTATTTAGTCAAGTCCTTTCCGAAAACAGTTAAATAAAAGGGGGGTTTTGTGTAACAAAAATGTTCAATTATGTCTAAGTAAACAAGCAGCAAGGTTAAAACTTTGGTATTTATCAAGTGATGAGAGAAACTAGGGCGTAAGTGTTCCCCGTAGGTTCATAACTCGATAATCCTAGCTATAACAAATCTTTCCTAGTGTCTTGCATGCAAAGTGGTAAGTTATGTATCTTTAATTCCTTGGTCCGGCAACTAGAGAATTTCACCCCGTACCTTGGTCCGGCTACGTGTGTTGAATTACTAACCCTTACCTTTACCTCATATTAAGCATCATATTCAATGTATGGCTAAATTACTACTTCGCACCAATTGAGACTAGCCTATTAGATAGTGTATACTAAATCTATGTTGATAATTCTTTTCCTATTAACTACCCCCTTGGTCCGGCGAATAGAAATAGGGCAATTTCTATTGCGTGCACTCGTTAAAAAGACTTCTAACCGAAAGAATTATCAATACATGCAAGAACCTATTCTAGAATTGTTATTTAGATAGTTTTATCTTGTTAATTACCCATGGTTCCCACAACCCTAGTTGTGGATTTAGTTACTCATGCTTAGAAATACACATTTCATAATTGTTTGATAAGAATTCATGTACTTACTTTGATAAGTTTAAAGAAAATCCAGAAATATCACTTGAATTTACAAAAATATTGTAATAATCGATTCCGGAAACTAGAAGTAATTCCCAAAATACAAAGTTCAACTTCCAATAACAAGAGTATGAAAATTAATAAAACGTCTAACCCCAAAAACAAGGTTTTAAGCCCTATTTATAATAATACAGTCCTAAATTAAAAGGAGTTTTAAATAAGGAAAACTCTGTCCAAACGCGTCTTCAGTCAACGACCCAACTGACGGTCCGTCGATGGAACGACGGACCGTCGACAGCCTCCGTCGGTCCACACTTCACTTTTTCTTCGGCCTTCACTTTTGCATCTTTTCTGTTACAATCGACGGACCACCAGCACGGTCTGTCGTCTCACTTACGGTCCATCGATGCCTTCGTTCTTCCATACTTAGTGATTTCTTCAAGTCTGGTACTGGGACTACTTTGTGTTAGAAACGACGATTTGCCAGGACGGTCCATCGATTAGTCGACGGACTGTCGATCCTTTCGTAGCCCCACACTTGGTCAAATTTCCCCGAGTTGCTTCCAAATACGTGAACCTCCAGTCGAAGATCACCACCTACGGACCGTCGACCCATCGACGGTCCGTCGATGGCTTCGTAGGTCATCACTTCAGCACTGATTTTAGCATTCTTCTGCATTTCCGTTTTGGATAGTTTTTCTGCAAACATAGATAAAAATATGTTAAAATTACTACAAGAAGGCCTTATACACACAATAAACTTAAGGAAAAAGCATTAAAAGTACCGTAAAACCACGGTACATCATGTGCACATTGCCCAGGCAGTGTTGACTCCAACGTGCAAGGGTCCTCCTCAAGGGCCCTTGGTTGGTCCTTAGGAAGTCTTACTCGGACGTTTCGACCATGAACCAACTTTAACACATGTTATACACCCTTCAACCAAATTTCACGAATTTCTGACTCCTAAAAGGTAGTCAAATAGTCTAAGGCACGCTAGTACCTCCTTGAACTAATTTTCGGACGTCATGGACGTTCTTGGACGTTTTGGTTTCTAAACTTCCTAAATGACCTATATTCATTAAAATGGACCTTAAAACAGTGTCTAGACCTCATGACACCTATGTTAGGCTTTAAGACACGTCTTGGATTTTTGAAGTGTTACACATTATTTTAATATTTAATAGGACTCATTGCCAATGCTTTCAATATTTATTAATAATGTCAAAATTTTAGTTTGTTATGTATCTTACTTATGTTTTTGTTTTTGTTGAAAGAATACAATTTTTAAATAATAGAAAGGAGAAATTTAGGGGAGAGAATAATTTTTTTAAAAAAAAGCACAATCACTAAAAATTCTCATTAGTTACAAAATAAAAAATAAATGACAGAGCCATATGCATAATTAATTAAATTTCTCACTATGGATTTTCAATTGATAATACTCGTTTTTTGATCAATTTATTTGGATTAAAATCAATTTTTCTATTTGGTTAGAAAATTTGGAATGAAATAGGTCAAAAAATTGTTGACAAACAGCTTTTGAGAAGCAATTTTTTAATGGGAGTTCGCTAAAATTAATGAAATACAGTTTGGATCAGTTATTAGTTAATTGCTTCATTCTTAATGTGTTTCTAATTGATTATAAATTTGATATGAATTTTTTTTACATAATTGTACTGCGTATCTATTTACCTACAAAATTGTATGTATTTTATGAACAAATTAATAATAATGAGTTTTGATGGATTCGTTGAATCTTTTTTGTTGATTGAATACGAAGATAATAATAGATTATTTGAGGACTGGCTTTTTTATTGGCTAATTCTTTTTAATTTTTTGAACAAAATGGTATCCCAAACGTAAAAACTACGACAATTTTACGGTATTTTTTTTTTGCTGTTGTTATTTGTTTTCTATGTTTTGAACTATCCCTTATTGAAAATGATATCATAAATGTAATGTATTTTGTAAGTGTTTGATCCGAATACAATTTTTACGTTAGTTTAATATACATATATGTTGGATGTCATATTATAAAATTGTGATGCACGAAATATAATTTCTTTCAAAAAAAGATAAGAGCCCCATTGTAAATAAATATTATTTAACTTAGATACAAATGAAAAAATTATATTTTTGTTCTGTTAGGGTTTTGTTGGCGGTCGTAGCATACAATTGAAATAGAAAAAATACTATTTTGTTCAAAACATGATACAAGTACCATTGTAAATACATGCAGTTTTAACTTGGATACAAAAATACAGATTTGTTTAAATACAGTTTTGTTCAATTTTAATTGAATGGTGAAGTGAACACATAATATACAAAAGTTGTTGGTATACAATTATGATGAAATTATAATAACAAAGAAATACAAACTTGTTGGCATTGAAAATTGAGTTTGAAATAAAAAGAGAGATTGAAATACAAAATGGACTCAATAATACTCACTTCAATTGGAATACAAATGTGACTTTGTTGGTATGCCATTACGATGAATACAAAATAAAAAGAAATACAAACTTGTATCTATACAATGTGTCACTGAAATACAAAATGAGCAAAATAAGAATACAAAATTTGTTGTCATTTAATTTGTGTTCTGAGTGGTCGATGATTGTGAGGTCGGTGGAGAGAAACACCAACGACGCCACCATTCTGCCGACACTGGTTAATAGCAATGGTTAGCCATGTATACGCTTGGATATAGAAAATTGATGATTAAGTGAGATACCTCTTGTAATCCTCTTAGAGGGCCATTAGAGAGGGTCTTTGAGATTTTCCTTATCCAAAACACTAATCTAAATTGGAGAATTTAGTAAGCAACTAAATAAAAAAAAATTAAAAGATTTAAACAAAAAACAAATCGGTTAACAAACCTAAAAATCGAATAAAGATGCATACCTTAATCAATGAGATTCTTGTGAATATCTTAGATTCTGCCATTGGTGAGTGATTTAGAGTTTATCAAATCATAAACATGATTTCAACTACAAACAATAATTTTGAACGAGTTAAACAAAAATAAAATTATAAAACAAATCTTAAAAAATGAATAAGAGATGCATGCCTTAATCAAATGGATTGTGTAAATATCTTTATAATATATATTATTCAATTTCTAAAGAAAAACAAGGAAGAGAGAGACGTGTTTGAAATGGAGAACATAAGAAGAATTGGAAGATGAAAATATGAGAGAGAAAAAATATTTTATTTTTAAAAACGTATGAGAGAGAATTAATTGGGAAATGTGTAATTAAGGTGAGATAAAATAGGAAGTAAATTAGTATACACATTCTTTTTAAAAATAAAGACATTTTTGATATTTTTACTAATAATTTTAAAGCATGGAGGTTTTTACTTAATATGTTAGATTTTTTGACTAGTTTGCTAATTTTTTGTTAATTAAATAAGAAAAAATATGGATTGTCAGCATTATGATTAACACGGAGATTGATAATGTTACATATTTGTTTTTGATGTCATTTTTATTTTTTGTACCGATTTAGATTTTGTAGTTGTCACGCGCGGAGCCTACACCCTGGACTTGGTCGGCACCCAACGACCATTGTTGGCCTTGAGCGAACCCTTGGCCTGGCTTACATAACTCAACAGAAAACTTAAATTAACTCAATTGTAAATCTGGAACATTCTCATGAGAAATACTTTAAAATAATAGTATTGGCCAAAATGGCACTTAAGTCTTAGAACAATATATATATCCAAAAATAAAGAGAGACACAGAACTGACAGTCTGACTCTATATTTGTCTATGAAGCCTCTACTAATACTACGATGAATGTTGAGACAAACCCCACAACATTCTATAAAAAAAATACGGGAAGCAATTAAAGAGTCCTCTGAAATGCAAGGAGGCTCACCACTATCTCTGAATGCTCAAGATGGATCAACGAGGCGCTGGATACTGATCCTGGTTACCTCCGTCTGCATCATAAGACGATGTAGTCCAACTGGCATCAGTACATTGAATGTACGAGTATGCGAGTAGGAATGCTAAAAAACAACTAGTAAGCTTGAAAGGATTAAGAATGAACTTACCTTGGCTCTGCTCAATTCAAGAAGTCATAACTCAATATAAAGAAGTAAAGACGCATGGAATATATGTAAATCTTGTAAAACCGTGTAAACACTTAGTTCATTAAAGGAAATGCAATAATAAACTCAACTTTACCTATATATGAAAGTAATATAGTTTCTGTGGGAGATTCTCTAACCGACAACCATCACTAGGAGCCTAAGCGATGGCAAAACGTCTTACCTCACGTTGCAAGAGGACCGCCCTATAGGTTGTCATCGGTATAAAACCTGAACTACTAAGTGGATCCACTAGTCTATGCTAAAAATCACTATGAAATCATCTAAAAAGTATGATCCTTTATCTTGCATGTTGGCTACATGGTTTATGGAGACTTGAGTTTATATGAACTCACGTGCCCATAACGGTGCTCAATACTACTCCCAAAATACTTAGCTCATATGTTTTTAAAACAACTTCTTCTCTGGTCTGAAGTAATTGCTCAAACTTAGATTTAAAAGCTTTCTTGAAAATCATAGTTTCCCTTTTTAAAACAAGTCAAAGGCTCTGTGGAATTCTAGCTTCATTTCTTTCTCAAAATGTGAAAAAAATTTATAACTCTTAGGGACTACTTAGTTCTCTTATAGCTTTTGAGAAATGAACTCACTCTTTACTTGAAACTTAACTCTTTAGGCAATACTAGTTCCCTTATAACTTTTGAGATTTAGATTCAACTCATTACTCACTGCTCAACTTATAGCTTGAGCCTTAAAACAAAGTAAAAATGTTTGTTTAAGACTCTTGGAAACTCTAAGAACTCACTTTGACTTGCTTCTCAACTTTTGGATTTGACTCTTAACTTCTTTGTCTTTGATCTTAACTTTTCTTGAATTGGATTATGAATTCAAGTACCATGATCTCATGTTTATGTATGATTTCATGATGTTTAGATGTACTTTAGAGTGTTGGAATCAACTAGGAATTATAGGTACATCACTTAGGAACTAATACGAAAAGATGGGGGGAAATGAGATCACCAGGTGACCCCGGCGTTCTGAGAGGTGCGGGGCGCCAGAGCCTAACAGAGACTGTCCTGATAGGCTCTGGCTGGTGCAGCACGCCAGGCTTTGTCAGACAGAGCCTGCCCTGAGGGGCTTTGGCAGGCGCGGCGCCCCAGGGCTTGTCATACGGGATTTCTGACTTTTCTTCTCTGATTTTAAATTCTAAACCTTTTAAACTTACATGGATCTCACCCTAAACACTTAGGATCACTAAAATTTTCAATATCCAATAGTTTGGACTCGTAAAACAGCTCGGAAACACGAATCAAACAACCAAAGGTATACTACAACTCAATCAACAAAAATTCAACCGTTTTTCATCAAGAACTTCAATGTTCATCATTCAATCTACTCTGATTGCACTGAGTTAAACATATTGTTGTGTGAGTGGAACAACCCAACACAGAAAGATCTCACATACCTTAAAGGGATCACCCCGGACGAAATTCCACTTGAAGATCTTGGCGTTCTTGATGAATTCATGGTCTCTTCTCTTTTCTTCCTCTTCTCTTCTCTTTTCTCCCAAGCCCTAAGAGTAATTAAATTTTCTAAAACTGACTTTAGGCTTAGTTTTACCCCTAATAAACCCTTAAAATAAATTAGGAAATATTAGGGTGAAAAAACCACTTTGCCCTTACTAAAATCCGAATTGGATTTTTCCTCAATTCAACAGCCCAACTTTCGATAGGCATATCTCCCTCATACGATATCAAAATTTTACAAACTCGGCGGCGTTGGAAAGATCTCTTCAAGGGATTTCCAACGATATAAAGAACTGACCTAACTCATCTTGAGCTATAACTTATGGCCGTTTGAAAATGACCAAAAACTCACTTTTACACTTAGAAACTTTTCCAGATTTCTCCTATTCTTTCCAAAAATAACCATTCTTAGTTTCTTTGTTTAATCCTATCTATTTCAGGTTATGAGATGTTACAGTAGCAGTAACGTTATTAATTTGGATACAATAAGTTTGTTTATCTTGTTTTGGAAGTTAATTCTTTGATGAAAATTTTTTTGTAAAATTTTTTCCTTTTTCGTATATGTTTTTCTGTTAATTTCTTGTTCTTTTTTCGTGACGTTTTATTTTTTTGTTATTAGGGAAATGAAATTTTTGTAGTGGGTTCTGATTATTTTATTTGTATCTTTTACTATATCAATTTTGATTTGTTGTGATAAAGTGATTATTGAAATTGGATGCTACATATTCATTTTTCTCATTTTAAATATATATTTTTTTAGCTTTGTTAGTGCAGTTGTATGTTAAATTCTTCATCTTTTGTAATGAATTGTGATGATTTTTGTATAAAATTTGATTGTAAATAAGTATATTTAAAAAACTTATTTCATAAAAATGATAACGAAAATAAATTGTATAAATTGTGGTTTGAATAATGATTTAAACTGTGTGGTTTGTATTTATGAATTGTGGTTTGGTCTAATACATCTTGCAATTATACATGTGTATTAAAATTAATTGATAAAAAAATTGTGATTGTTCAAAATGTGAGAACTTGAGTATCGTATGAAAATTTTATGAATTATGATTTTAAAGATTGTATATAAATAATTTTGTTGGTTTTTCAATATTTCATCATCATGACATTAATTCTTTTTTATTCTCGAATAGATATATTGATCACATGTAGTCAAAAGGGCTTAATAGAAAGATTGGTTTTTGAATATTTCATCATGATGACATTAATTGTTTTTTGTTCTCGAATAGATATATTGATCACATGTAGTCAAAAGGGCTTAATAGAAAGATATGTGGTTGATATCCACTTGAAGCATCGTCTATAATCATATTTTTATGTTTGTTTTGTTTATTTCTTTGTTATAAATAGATAAAGTATTTTTTAACTTCTAATTTGATAGATTATGTTTATCGAGTTTCTTAATTACTAATTTTAGCTTATATGCTAGTCGGAGTTGTCGCTTCCACATTCCAAAATTTTGAAGTATGATTTAAGGTGCATAAATACACATAGTGTACTAGCGAGAAATACAAATTTTTAGATTATCTTGTATATAATAATTTATTTATAAACTGATTTTTATTGTTCAAATATTTTGAACTAGTCTATTGTATCAATTTCGTATCATATGCGACTTTGAAAAATTTTATTGTTCAAATAATTTGAACTCTTCAGTTGTATTAATTTGGTATCATATGTGATTTTAAAAGAATAAAAATTGTCAACTACTTCCTCCATTTAAAAAAGAATGACCTCCTTTCCTTTTTAGTCTGTTTAAAAAAGAATGACCTCTTTCTTTTTTTGGTAACAACTTTCCACGTGGCATGTTTAAAGCCACATGATTAAAGGATAATTTTGTACATTTGACATAACTTTAATTTAGGACCACATGATCAAAAGTCTTCTTTATTTTCTTAAACTTCGTGCCAAATCAAACTAGATTATTATTTGTGAAATGGAGAGAGTATATTATATTGATATATGTATATCTTTAGGTTTCAAAAATTATAGGATTTGAATGTGCTATATGATTATGATTTAATTTGTGGTTTTGTACAAATTATTGTTCAAATATTTTGAACTATTCTATTGTGCCAATTTGGTTTCATATGTGATTTTACAAAATAAAAATTGTCCACTATATATATTTTATATATATAGGATATGAATGTGCTATATGATTATGATTTAATTTGTGGTTTTGTACAAATTACTATTCAAATATTTTGAACTCTCTATTGTATCAGTTTAGTATCATATGTTATTTTAAAAAACTAAAAATTGTCAACTATATTATATTGATATATATTTTGGTTTCGAAAAATATAGAATTTGAATGTGCTATATGATTATGATTTTATTTGTTGTTTCGTAAAAATTATTGTTCAAATATTTTGAACTCTTCTATTGTATCAATTTGGTATCATATGTGATTTAAAAAAAATAAAATTGTCAACTATATTATATTGATATATCTTCAGATTTAAAAAATTATAGGATTTGAATATGCTATATGATTATGATTTAATTTGTGATTTCGAATAAATGTTTATAAACTATTTGAGACTAATATTTTTTTCCAACTACTTGTGTATATAGTTGGTTCATAAAATTATTTTTATGGTTTAATTTTTTTAACTGATTTACATGTATCAATTTGGTATGATATGTAATGTTCAAAATTAAATTATTCAACGATATGATATTGAACTCTTCTATTGTATCAATTTGGTATCATATGTGATTTTAAAAAATAAAAATTGTCAACTATATTATATTGATATATATTGATATTTCAAAAATTATAGGATATGAATATGCTATATGATATTTATTATATAAATTGTAAGCAATATAATTTTTAATAATTTAGACATAAACAAGTCATATAAAAAAAAAATAGAACCTGCTTTAATACTAATTTACCAAGTTAGAGCATGGAATTTTTTTCAAAAAACATGAGTAATGGTTGAGATTATTATCTAAAATAAAAATTAAATAAATATAAATCAAATATATTATAAGTTTGGTAAAAATAAAATTCTTAAATAGTTAGGTAATTACTTTGTAACCGTCATTAAAATAAAAGGGAAAATTACACGGATAAGCAAACTTATACTATTTAATTACTCATCATAGCTAAAGTTTGCTATAATTACCACTCACGACTAACATTATACATTAATTACGTGGGCTGACTTCGAGTTTGTATAATTAGTCATGTTTGTATATGTATAATTCGCCAGGATATACAAATAAATATGTATACTATAGAATTTTTTAGCCTATATACATATACAATTCACCTCTCTCCCACTCTCTGCCCTCTCTCGCTCGCCTCTCCTCCTTCTCTCAACCTCGCTCGCCTCTCTCCTGCCTCTCCCAATCTCGCTCGCCATTTATACAAATGTATATGTATAAAATACAGTTATATACAATTATATACATATACAATTCACCTCTCTCCCACTCTCTGCTCTCGCTCGCTCGCCTCTCTCCTCCCTATCTCGATCTCGCTCGCCGCTCTCCTCTCTCTCTCAGTCTCGCTCGCCTCTCTCCTCGCTCTCCTAATCTCTCTTGCCATATATACAATTACATATGTATAATATACAATTATCTAACCAATATACATATACAATTCATCTTTCTCCCACTCTTTTCCCCTTATCTCTCTCCTCTCTCCTCTCTCTCCCAATCTCGCTCGCCTCTCTCCTCCATATAACATGTAGCTACAAATTGTAATTATCAAACTATAATTATGGAGAGTAATTAATTATTTTTAAGTGGTTATATGTGAAAGTTTCCCATAAAAAAAAAGCACGTACTTTGTTTTTCTCTTTCTAGCATTAAATAGGAAAGTATAAAGATAATTAAAAATTACATTAAGAAAAATGAAGACATGTTAAATTGAAATTCCTCAATTTTGGTTAGACAATCACCATGGTAATTGCCATAAAAATATGTTTTCTTTAATCTTTACAACATTAAGTACGGAACTAAAAACACGTAAATTTAAATTAAATAAATTAGAAGACCGGTAAAATTTAAATTTCTAAATTATGGTTAGATAATATATTGGTAACAGCCATAAAAAGAACACGTCTTTTGTTTTCTCTTTCCAACATTAAATAAGAAAATAATAAATAAATGAATAAATAAAATATAAATTTAAATTAATTCAAATTTGTTATCACTCGTAATTAAGTTGTTATATTAATAATTTCTTATTAGTATATATGATGTAATACAGAATCTTGAATAAATACCTAGGATAATTTTTCCAAATAATATTGATGGGTTATTAAACATTTGTCAAATACAAAAATATGGAAAAACACTTATTCGCACCAGGTGTATATGTCAAACTAATGTAATTTTCATTATTATGTGATTGAATGAAATAAAACATATGTTATATGCTGATAAATTAATTATTCTTTTTTAAACTGACTAATGAAAAATGTATCACATAAATTTGGAATAGAAAAAGAAGTACAAGTAATAATTATGATGATACATAAAGAATACTCCCACTATTTCATATTTGTTATAAATCCATTGAACTAATTAAGTGGATTGTCCATTGGATATTCATGACTTACTTGTATTCATGTATGTATATTTTAAGGTGATATGATCCATTGTGGATAAACATGTATCTATTAATTTGGTGACCTTTGGGAGTGATATCTCAACACTATAAATAGAGATATCACTCACCATTTGAAGTATATACTTGAATAAGAAGAAGAATTCTCTCTTCTATCCACATTTCTTGTCTTCTTCTCTTTATATTATATCATTATGAGTTTACTTTTATAACACGTTATCAGCACGAGACTCTAGCCAATTGCGATTAAGTTTTAGTTTTTCTTTAGCTCATGTTTTGGTTGATCTCATTATGAGAATCAAGGTATTATATTCATAAAATAAGGTATGTATTTTCTAAAAAAAATTTATGATTTAGAATACAATAGTGTTCGGTCACTAACATTGACTAGGAATCAAAGGTATATACTACTATTGGTTGAATATGACATGCTATACAAAATTTCTTAAATGGAAGAAGGTATAAAATTTTAATAGCATGAGTTTATGTTATTTTGATTGTTTTGAAAAACTCAAAGGCTAAGTCATGTTGTACTTCGGTCTATTATACCGTTTGTTAAAGATAAGACGGTGGATTCAAGTTTCATCACACCAAATGGGTAAAACATCAGGTTAAAGTTCGGATGAACCATAATGAAAAAAATGTTTTATTGTAAGACGGTAGATTCATGTTCTATCGTACCAAGAGGGTAAGACATCAATTTGAGTTTTGATGCACCATAATGATAAGGTATTGAGTTCGAGTCTCATAGAATTATGGCCTAACGTGCCTTGTATGGATAAGACATTGAGTTTGAGTCTCAATGCACCATAGTGATGATAAAATGATGATTAAGACAAAAATAATATATTTTTGATGAAAATTCTTGAAATTCGCCTCATTGAATTTGCTCCATTCCCTAAAACGAATGTGATAGCAGTATATGATAAGTTTGAAATCTGCCACCTTCTCCATTCTATCATACGATTGTGGTTGCAGTGAATAATAAGTCAGAAAGATGACAAGTGATTGAATGTATGAATAAGGGCGTGGATGAACAAATTATAATAGTGATCAATATGGCTAAATGAAGAACACTGTGGGTTCTCCAAGAGTCCTTCAAAATGTGAAGGTAATTTTTATTATCAAAATAGTATGAAAGGTCATTGGGCTTGCGATCTTGTCGATCCAATATTTGATAAGTTTTATAAATCTTTCATCAAAAGACAAGAAGATAAAGTAATGGTACACTTGATCTTTCAAAGTGATGTTGAGGTGTGTCATGGAAATATGAATTTCAAAGCCATGATAATGTGCTTATAATACAAAATTATGAAGTATATATAAATTATTAGTCCATTCCTTGAAGAGAATTTAACTTGTGATGAGTATCGTAAATGCTCGACCATTCTATAAGAGAATGGATCAAGATGTGATAAAATCATTTTGGGTTGGATATATGCCAAAACTCACCTCTATGGGAGGTTTGAAAAAAATGATATATGTCACAACTCATCTCTACGAGAGATTTGAGGGGAATAAATAAATTTTTATTTAGCAAAAATGGTCAATGGTCATGTACGTTTATACGTCATAATATTATGGTATGTTTATTTGTGAACTACCAAATTAAAAGGGCAAAAGAAATAAAATCTCTTGTCTATAAAGAAGGTTGTGTCATGACCAAAATAATATTATTGTGTAATACAAATTTATCATTGATTGTGTACCTATGGTACAACAAAAGTAAAGCAAAAAATATGTCTTGCTCGTAATAATTTAACCATGACAATAATGATATAATTTTTCCTTGAGGAGATGTTCACCATATGGATGGTGTCATGGAATATGTGATAGTACACAAAATTAATTGCAAGCTCTAACGTTTTTGTGATTATCAAAGGAATAATATTGGGGTTGTAGTAAGTCTCAAAAGAAACATTTTAAGTTTCGGATGAATTGAAAAGAAATATTGAGACTATAAATTATGAAAAGATTTAATATCTTTAAGTTACTACAACCGAAGCGGGTTATAAATATTATCCATTTTTTCCTCTTGCACACAAACGTGAACATGCTGATGGAATCACATGCAAAAGTAAATTATAAGTGTACTGAAATAAAGATCAGTTGGCATGACCGATTGACTATTCTAGTTTAAATGTGATGCAAATGTAATTGAGAATTCATGTGGGTTATATGGTGAAGAAATAAAAGATTCTTCAAGAATTCTCTTGTGTTGCTTGTTCTCTTGATAAAATGATCATTATACCAGTTAAGGTTGGGATTGTAATCCCCTGAAGTTTTTGGAACATATAAAAAGGTTAATAAGGGCCCATTCACCTGCCATGTGGATCATTTGGAACTATATGATAGATGCATCTATGCGGTGATCACATGTGCTTTGATGTCAACTTACAAATTGTTGTTTGTAAGGTTGTTTGCTTGAATTATTAAATTAAGAGCACAGTTCCAAATTATGAAATTATAGTGATAATGCTGATTGATTTAGCAGAAATTGTATGCCTCCAAATATAGTTAAATCATGGTTATGAGAACAAAACTCTCAAATAAGATTTGGTATGAGATAATTTTATTTAACATGTAGCAACACATGTATGCATCAAGCCAACAAGGTTTCTCCATTAAAATTGGTTCAGGTCAGGAACCAAATAATTTTTATCTAAAATGTTAAATGTGCGGTTATGATTTTAATTGCTCCACCATGCACAGAGATGAATTCTCAAATAAGGTTGGGATGAATGTTAGATTTTCTAACATTAGGGGGAGAGATGATTTTGACATCTGAAAATTATGTGTGAGGTTAATTATGAATTATCTAGATGCTCGTTAAATAAATATATGATCATAAAGTTCAAGGGTTAATTCATTTGCATAATGTTGCAATTAAATTGCGAGATGAATGTACTAACTTTATAATATAATTCTGCTTCAAATGCTCCAATGTGAAGTCCTTGAAGGACAGAGTCTATGATACGCTGAAAGCGTAATAGACCAATCAATTTCAAATATACAATTCCTTGAAGAAGGAAGGAGCAAATGATCAATATGGTCATGATAATGAGGCAAGTGCTATAAAAGAACACATTAACATAACACTTCATAAAACCTCGGGAAAGATTCAGGTACCTGAAAAATGATAAAAAATAAAGAGATCTCGATAAGTTATGTCTTGTTAAAATCGATATCAAATAAATGTCGACATTATCTTTGATATGAGGTAGCTGTCAATGATATAAATTATGGCGAGGATCTTGAATTCAAATCTGTCATATAGTGTGGACAGATAAATGATTGGCCAAGAAAAATGCATAATTCAATTAAATTTTGTTTCACTTAGAAAAATGACGGTTTGGACTAATAGTCCATAAATCATGGTATAATGTCAGTGGGGTACAAATAAATAATTATGCGATAGTATAACCGTAAGATATGAAGTACGGTTTATAGTTTGGGGGCATAAAGGTTTTTTCACAATAGTCCTGACATTATTGGATATGTTTTCTCCCATGGTGGATGCAATGAGATTTGTTTTGACTTGACAACATATTTAAAACTTGAATGCATATATGAATAATTGTCATGTCTAGCTAGACAATGAAGGTTATATGAAATACTTGAAGCGATCGAGGAGTATGAAGCATATAAAAGTTTGAAGGAAACTTTTCAATAAAGCTTCAAGAATCCTTATATAGATTGAAATAATCAAGGAAGAAAAGGGTACAAAAGGAATGACCCTAATTGTTCTTGCATTTTTATGAAAAGATCAGGATCTGAATTTGTTACTATAGTTGTGTATGTTGATGACTTGAACGTCATTAGCACTCTTAAAGAGCTTTTAAAAGCTATTGAATGCATGAAAGGGTGAAAAGGTCATGGTAAGACAGAATTTTGTCGTGACCTACAATTTGACAAATGAAATATTTGTTCATCAATCAACATACACAGAAAAGTTTTGATGCAATTTTATATGAATAAATCACATTCATTGAGTACCCCAATGATTATGAGATCGCTTAAAATAAATGATGATTAATATTGATCTCAAGAGAAGGATGAAGAGCTTCTTCGTGATGAAACTCCATATCTTAGTGCAATCAGGGTACTAATGCATCTTGCTAACAATACTCGACCAGATATCTGTTTTGCAGTAAATTTACTGGCAAGATTCGGTTCCTCCCCAACAAAAGGACATTGAAATAGTGTTATGTATATACTCGAATATCTTTGAAGGACCATAGACATGGGTTCATTCTATTCCGAAGAATTCAAGTCAGAGTTGATTGGTTACGCAGATGCAGAATATTTATCTAATCCGCATAAAGCACGATCTCAAAAACGCTATTTGTTTGCATATGGAGGCACAATAATATCATGGCTATCAATGAAGCAAATGTTGCTATGCAGAAATAAAAGCCCTCCATGAAGCAAATCGAGAGTACGCCTGGTTGAGATAAATGACACACCATATTCAGGAAATGTGTGGCTTTTCTTTGAGAAAGAATATACTAACCACAATGTACGAAGATTGGAGACATCATTGCAAAAAATTAAGTGATGTATTAATCAGGGGGAGTATAATACGTGTTGCACTCTTTTTTTCCTTGACCGAGGTTTTGTCCAACTGGATTTTCCTGGCAAGGTTTTTAATGAGGCAACAAATAATGCGTATTAAAAGATATGTGTACTCTTTTTTCTTCACTATAGTTTTTTCCCACTGTTTTGTTTTCTAGTAAGGTTTTAACGAGGCACATTATCTACGGACATCCAAGGGGGAGTGTTATAAATCCATTGAACTAATTAAGTGGATTGTCCATTGGATATTCATGAATTACTTGTATTCATGTATGTATATTTCAAGGTGATATGATCCATTGTGGATAAACATGTATCTATTAATTTGGTGACCTTTGGGAGTGATATTTCAACACTATAAATAGAGATATCACTCACCATTTGAAGTATATACTTGAATAAGAAGAAAAATACTCTTTTCTATCTACATTTCTTGCCTTCGTCTTTATATTATATCATTATCTACATTTCTTGCCTTCGTCTTTATATTATATCATTATGAGTTTACTTTTATAACAATATTAACTTATTTGTGAGTCCATGCACACCTATTAAGAAAATTATCAAGAATATGCTTTATATCATAATTTCCACTATTGTCCTTTGTAAAATATAAATTTATAACTAATGCAATTCATCTCCTAGAAAATAGAAAGTTTCAATAAATGAAAGGACAAATATGGAAAAAATATTGAAACATCCCTCTTGAACTTTGAACAATAAAAAAGTTTCAAAAAATTAATTAATTAATTGTTCTTTTAAGAAAACCTCTAAATGCTACTATCTCTTTACACACAACTCAAATTTGGCACTCACAATTGGCCACACAACTCAAATTAGTATGTATGTATTAATTTATTAATTTCACAGTTCACTGATATCTTATTATTTTTGTGAACTTTGACTATTACTTTTGATAAGAACATTATGATATCCATCTATTTAAAGGGTTTTCTCCTTTTATGAGAATCAAGTCATATGAAAAATAAGAACAATAGCACCATTTTGATACTTAATTTTCTCATTTGTTTCAGTAGCTTCTTCGAGAAGGGGTTCTAGTTCACAACATGAACTTGTCATCAAGTGAGTTTTTCTTTACATTATTAGTGTATATAAGTTACTCTTATTTATTTCATATGTTGGATATTTTTTTTTATATTGCTTAATTTTTAGAGAATTCAAGAGACAGGAGGCGCTTATCAAGTGAGTTTCTTTTTAATTCTCTCCCCCTCCTGCTCTTAACTAATAACATCCATCAATTGTGCATCAAACGTTATTTTTATGCATATAATTTATCTTATTTTCATGATTACAAAACACATAAATTCTATGGATGGTTCAACTATTTCTATGTCAAATTTTATTTATTTTACATTCTTCATGAATTTTTCTTATGTTGCTTACTATTCTTTTTTAGAGAATTGAAGGAAATAGAAAAGAAGGTACGTATGCTATAACATGCATTGCTTGAAATACATAATATTGATTGAAAGGAGAAGTATATTTAGTTGTTTAACTTTTGATGAAGAAAAACTATCTATGGAGGTTGATCAACAAATTGAAGAGGTTAGTTTTATCTCATCATATATATTTAAATTTAACAATATATATATATATATATATATATATATATATATATATATATATATGATAAATATATTTTTTCTGTTTGTTTGTTTTGCGGAACGAAGAATTGCTAAATGCTATTGAATGTACAAAATAATGACTGATGAAAAGTAAAGTTACGCTAGACGCTTTTAATGAGACTGCAATGTCTGAATGTCATCGTCTTAGTGTTAAATTAAAAAGAAAATAGTTAAAGTGTAACGACCTGCTTAGTCATTTTGAGCAGCAGATTTTATTTCTGGAAAACTGTCTGAGACGACGTATCCAACGACGGACCGTCATGGGCACGACGGACCGTCGAGGGTGTCTCGTTCCAAACACTTGGAATTCTTATATTTGAGTGCTGAAATCGACTCTCTGAACTATGTGACGGACCTGCAGGACGGACCGTCACAGACATGACGGACCGTTGTGAGGTTCCGTTTCAAAACACTTCAACTCTTGAGAATTGGGTACTGAGAGCAATTCTCTG